>CABHPH010143161.1:0-37931 GCA_902168325.1 Peromyscus nudipes
CAGCGCGGCGGAGGCCCCGCCCCTACCCTGGCCAGGGATAGGCCCCGCCCCCTGACCAATAGGAACACACCCACCCACCAGATCTGACCAATGACAGCGAGGGGTGGGTGGAGACAAGCACCGGGAAAAACAAACAGGCTTCTCAAGGACCCTTCGGGCAGGAAGCTCTGAAGCCCCCTTTCCCCGCACTCAGGGCTGGTCTCACCTTCTTCGAGGTGTCCACGTGCTAACTGGCTGGGAAGACAGCCCTATTCTGGACCAGGTGCTGAGCCCTGGGGAAGGGTTCAGCCAATCGCCACCGCGAGGGGGCGGGGTTAGCCGTATTCTTTCCCCCCCCACACACACACCCCATCCCACCCCACACCCCCAGGTTCTGGAATCCGTAGTGCCTGGGCTTGGTCCTGAGTGCGAAGTTCTTCGGCGCATTTGGACTCCTTGAGCAGATGGTGGCTGCACCTGCCCACTCACCAGCTGCAGTAGCAAATCGCTAAGGCTCCCAGCCGCAAAGAGAGAGATTGCAGAGGGCGTAGGAGAGGCTAAGTATAGGGCGCTGAACACCTACCTGCCTTCAAGAACTTGTGGAAGAGAAGGCTTGGGAGTGAAGGAAAAAAACACACTGTTGTTGTTTTTCTTCGGGGATTTCACGTATTCCACGTCTACTTCTCCGCACAGCTCCTTGAGCGACTGTATAAGGACTGAGGGTTCAAATCCCATAGCTGTCACTTTTTGCATAATACTAATATTATGCAAAATAATAATAATAATAACGGTGGTTTACTTAAATGTGTATTTCTGAAGGCTTCTCGATTGCAAAACAGAGATAATACCAATGTTTATCTTACTGTTGTAAGGATAAAATGAAAAGGCAAACATGTAAGTGAGGGCCACACAGTGTGTCCCTGCCTTGTAAGACTAGTCTAGCAGTGAAGAGGAGTTTTTCCAACTGAAAAATAACAGAAAATCTTAGCAAACTTCTTTTAAAATTCCAACAATATCCATAAGAAGAGGAAATGTATTTCATTCCAGGGTGTGATATAAAGTGATCAGAGAGAACCACTTCTACAAGCCAAAACCCTGGCATTTGGCCTTTAGAAGACCAGCGTTAAATTAGCAAGAGACATTAATCACAAGTTTTGTTTTCTAATTGAGCTTAATTCGTAGTTTTTTCCCTATGACCACTTTTTTTCTTCTTCATGGGAGACCTTGACTATGACCACTTTTTAACTGGGCCAAATTGGCAGATGATGGAGGAGTTTGGGAGTGAGTGTTGAATCCGTCACAAGGTAAGCAAGTCTGCTTTATTTGAGATCCCACACAATAGAAGCTTGCAACCAAAAAGACAGAGCCAAAGATGAGAGGCAGGATCGATATGGATGCCCTTCACTCTTTCTCAAGACGGCTTCCTTCCCACAACCTTGTATAAGCCAACCGTTGCCTTTTAACTAATGACCCATTCATATCGCAGCCCACCCTTCTCCGCAGGTGCTCGAAATTAAGGCATGACAAGTCCATAAAAAAACTGCAAGTAGATTGTGAAAGAAAGGGGATGTGAGAATAATTTTTATTATTGTTGAAGGTAGTTGCCCATCATGAGTTTTAGCTCTTAGGGAAGTCAGAAACATGGAGAGTGGATCGCTTAAACTGTTATGCGCTACAAAAGGTGAAGTACTAATATCATAACCCTTGCTTTGGGTTTGTGTCAGAAAGACTATAATAAATGGGAATGTCAAAAAACAACGGTTTACTATGGTAGTCAAGGTTACTAGGTTCCAGTTTACACCCTGCTTCTGGCTGTATCACCCTGTGACCTTCTGTCCCCTTAAGTGTCCAAAAAAGAAGTGGACTTTGATCATTTCTAAGGTTACAATAAGCTGAGAGAGAGAGAGAGAAAAAAAAGAACAGTTAAAATGGTTATATTCAAGAAAAGATCCCAAGTGAGCAGGAATATTCCAGCACTGGTGACTGATAATAAGGAACAGATCATGTTTTGACTCTTGTTGGAAACATAATAGCAAGAGCTCTTTCCAGAAGAAAGTATAGTACTGCTGTTTAATATGGCAGGTATACCTACAGCACAGGTATTTAATATGGTAGGAATACCTATAGCACAGGTGTTAATATGGTAGGTATACCTACAGCATGGGTGTTTACTATGGTAGGTATACCTATTGCATGAGTGTTTAATATGATAGGTATACCTGTAGCACAGGAGTTTAATGTGGTAAGTATACCTATAGCATGGGTGTTGAACATGTTAGGTATACCTACAGTATGCATGTTTACTATGGTAAGTATACCTTTAGTACAGTTGTTTGATATGTGATGCTGGGAACTGAGAACTGCAGAAACTCAGAAGGTAAACAACACTTACTGAACACATATCTTTATGGAACGTTTTCAGTATAAGCTGGTGAAGCATTTAACATTGGCGTTATTTTGCCAGATACTCCAAAGAGAATTCCACCATTCTGTGGAATGGAAGACACTGGTCCTCCAGGGACTTCAGGTATAATGTTAATTCAAGGAACTTCAAAGATACATTTCTTAAAATAATCCAAAAACATCCACTCCTTGTAAAGTATAAAAGAAAACTGCCCAACTTAATTAGTTTTAAGAAGATATTAAAAGTTTGATTCATGGGTCAAAGACCACCTTAGTTAGCCCCAACATCTGAAATACTCACTCAAGTCTTAGCCTAAGAAACATCCAAAATCGTAAGCATGGGAAATTTGGAGAATAATGTCATTTTCATGTCCTGAAAACAGATATGGTCCATTTGCAGAATAGTGTATTCATAGATGCCATTAATCAATTATTTTTTGAAAGTATCAAACATGGGCTGTGTAGATGGCTTAGCAGTTAGGAGAACTTAATGATCTTCCAGAGTACCTGAGTTCCATTCCCAGGACCCACATGACACATAGCAGCTAACAAATGTCTGTAACTTCAAGTCTAGGAGATCTGCTACACTATTCTGGCATCTTTGGGAAAAAGACACACACAGTGCACAGGCAAACATACGGAGCAAACAACCATACACACAAAATATTTTAAAAATGAAAATCTATCAAATATTCAGTGCTTACTTCAGTACTTTAAAGAAAGCCCTCTCAAATATTACTGATTTGTAATACCATGAATAAATATTTTTTTCTGAAACCTACCACAATTCTAGAATGCAATTAAATATCTCCAAATATATATTCCTTTTTTTGCTCGAGGCTGTTAATATCTACATATACCATCAGTGTGACAACAAATGTGCAAATTAGCTGACTTCTTGTGATTCATCAAATAATGATTTAATTTCACAAATTGACAAAAGATGACATCTATCCATGTGTTCCTAGATTCAAAAATCTTAAATATGGAAACTATTTAGAAAAATTTCTTTTTTATAGTGAAACTTTATATTTTTTTTGTTTCATGCCAAAACTACTCCAAATTTTAATGCAATATTTTGAAAACAATACGTAGAAATCAATTATTGAAAAGTGAGTCATTCAGTGACTTCCTGGTCTGTTTATAAAAAAAATGTTCTTAATTTCTCCCTGTGATGGGTTAATGACCCTGTTCATTTATATTGTCTCAAAATGACAAGCAAGTTCTCTCTTCTCTCAGTTGTAACATGGACATTACAATTCTCTTAACACAGTCATCACACACAGCAGAAGCCAAACTTACTCATGTAGTTTATAAATATTTCCACAGAAAGAATTAGGAATTATAGTGATTGTAATGTTTATGCTTTTATTTTCTTCTGGGAAGAAAGGAAATTGCTTACAAATTTAATTGTAAAAGTTATTAAAAACAAACCAGAAAGACTATTATGTAGCCTTACTTTTTGTCTCATTGCCCAAATTTCCTGAGAGTTGACATAGGTCAAAGTTTTGCTTCCCCTTTGAAATGTTGAATGTACGTGAAACATTTACGCATTTAAAATATACAATTATAGATTCCCAGGACACACAAAATCTAAAAAATCCATGCTAAATTGACTCTCATAGCAAATTGACTCATAGTAAATTGACCTAGAAAGAGAAATTTCATGGCCTGGTGGAAATGTAGACCACTGTGGAAGAAAATGAGATCATTGAGTACGGGAAGCATTGCCTGTTATTCTCCTCGCTCTCTGGTATGTCACACATGATGTTAGCCACCAATGTTGCAAAGCAGTGAAGAATTTATGTCTATAGTATATGCTAGATAGAGCATAGTATACAGAGTACAGTGTGTGATATTAAGACAGAGTACATAGGAGGCATATGGAAGATGATAGCTTTATTAATTTCCTGTAAATGTAATTTTGAAAGAGAATGCAGAATGGTGTTAAAGGCCTAGCCAAAACCATATATATCTATATATCTATATATCAATCTATATATATATTATATATATATATATATCACCCCGAGTGGCTTATCACTAAAGTTTTAAATTATATGGAAAATTGTGTATAAAAGAGAAGAAATTCAGTTACTCAGCTACTTATAATCTCATGATGGGCCATTCCTACTTTTTATATAAAAACATTAAGTAGCGACATTGTTACAGTCTCTACCTCTAACTTATGCAATCAAAATAGAGTGAAAGAAATCTTCATGTTCTCCTTCAGTATAAGATCTATCTCTGTAATTTTTTTAGTGTAAGCGATTTAGGTATGCATCCATCTATACTTTTATAAGTTCATCAAGATGAGCAAATAGCCAAACTAGTGGAAACACATGAACTATGAACCAATGGCTGAGGAGCCCCCATGGAACTGGACCAGGCCCTCTGGATAAGTGAGACAGTTGATTAGCTTGAACTATTTAGGAGGCCCCCAGGCAGTGGGACCGGGACCTGTCCTTGGTGCATGAGCTGGCTTTTTGTAACCTAGGGACTATGCTGAGACACTTTGCTCAGCCTGGTTGAAGGGAGGAGGGGACTGGACCTGCCTCAACTGAATCTACCAGGCTGAGCTGAATCCCCAGGGGAGTCCTTGCCTTGGAGGAGGTGGGAATGGGGGGTGAATTGGGGTGATGGCGGGGGTGGGGGCGGAAAGAGAGAGGACAGGGGAATCCGTGACTGATATGTAAAATTAAATTAATTATAAAATTTAAAAAAAAGATGAACAATAATTTTTCCTAGATTTTCCCACAAACAAGAACACACTCAACCTAGTTTATGGTAGTGTATAAACCTGGAACGTTAAAACATACACTGTGTGAAACAGAAATTTTTCAAATGACCACAGATAAATGGAAACATCCTGAAGATGACTCTCTCAACCCTTGAATTTAATTAAATTGGAAATAGCATTGTTATTTTTATAGAAATCTAATAAAATGGAAACAATTTCTCTACATCCACCCAAAACAGTTTCATAACTGGTATATAGTTGGAGAGGATAGTTTTCTTCACCAGAACTGCTACTGTGTGACTGGAGACATGGCTCAGAGATTATGATTGCACACTGCGCTTGCAGAAGATTTGAGTTCCATTTCTAGCACCGACATTATGTAATTCACCATATACTATTCAGCTGCAGATAGACACAATGTCTGTAACCCCTGAGAACCAATCACTCACATGCATTTACTCTCATACCTAACCACACACATACACGTAACTAAAATATAATAAATCTCAATAATGACAAAAGGACCATTATGGACACATTTCTATTTACCACAAAGTCTGTTCATCTGTGGTGCTCTTGGTGAGGCATTAACAGATGAACCTCTGCTTTGCTTCCCCTTTCCAGTGAATAAAGACAGCCCAGGTGCCTGTTTGTATGTTGCTTCATGTTCTTTGTGAACCAGAGATTCTATTTTATAATTACATTGTTGGCCTTCAAATTCTGTTTTCTCTTCAACTAAAATGTAAATTATATATATATATATATATATATAAGGGACTTTGACCTGGATATGAAGGTAAAATATAAAATGAAACAGTAATTACTCAACAGTTATGATGAATGAAAGAGTGTATCTACACAATATTTTCTTGGTTTAACTTGCATGAATTGAGATTTCCTTTTCTTCCCCTAACCCTCTCCGTGTGGGGGGGGGGGGGTGGGGGGGTGTGGGTGTGGATGTGTTTTCTGAAGATCTAATTCCTTAGTAAATAATTCTAAGTATTCCTGAGTGGAACTCCTCAAACTAATTCCACATATGCATATAGATATCTCTTTTCAAGACAAGTCTTTATGGTTTAATCAACATACAAATTTGGTATCAAATAATAAAATGCAGTGAGAGCTTGATGGTTATACAAGTCCCCATATCAGGAATCACTGACGATATAACTGGTTCTGGTGTTTTCCCCAGTAAATAGTTTTAAATAACAGATAGGAATAACCACAATCACTTTCTAAAAGTGTTTTAATACATTGTGGTTGTATAATTAATTTATTTTTCAAGTATTTGAAAATTTCCTAAATATGTTTGGACAATATTCATCCCCAATCCTTCCAGGTCTAACCTTCATTCCCTACCTGCCCAAACTTTGTTCTCTTGTGTTTTCAATCTACCTAGCAGGTCTAAAATTTGTATTGTCCATACACTCTTGGACAAGTTTCCATCCACGGAGGCTTGGTCAACCTAACAGAGACAACACCCTTAAATTAAATGGGCTCTCCCACTCCTCACAACTACTAATTGTTAGTATCTCACCAGATAATGGTAGGACACTGGGTTCATCTTGCATCCATGCTGGGACTTTATCTTTCTTGTGCACGTTGTCAAAATAGCAATATGGGTAACTGCCTTGATGTGTCTGGGAAACACTCTTTCCTTGAAATCATTCACTGCCTTTGGCGTTTACAGTCTTTCCACCTCCCCTTCCATGAGAATGAACTCTGAGCCTTTGAATGAACTAGTGTCATCTAGATGCCCCGTTTCGGGCTGAGCACATGCAGTCATTTTTACATTTATACTTTTAAATGCCAGTCACTAAGTTGGGGAGAATCTTAATTCTCTTGTTTCAGGATTTTCTTTATATTTATATTAGTGTTCAATAGAACTCACATTAAAAAATATTAGAAGGTTACTTCTGCGGAAAGAGCCAGCTAGAGCAATAATGGAGAAACCAACTAAATTCTCTATTTTTTCACCCTGTTTAATTAAATTAAAGGAGTTGCATTATGAGTTCATATAACTTAGACAGAAAAATTGTAAAAACCATTATTATTTTGGGGTCTTTGTAACTCCAAAATAACTTATTATCTTTTACAATTCTATTTTTCCAGACAAGCTGAAACACAAGGCATCATCAAATAAGAGAATGGGAAAATGGAATAAAACATTTTGAATCAGAAAACAAAAATCACTAAATGTACAGAGTATAATTGAAGGAAAGTATCTATAAGTAATATCAAAATATGGCATTTAAATATAAGGCTTAAAAAATAAGGTTATGGGGGTTGGGGATTTAGCTCAGTGGTAGAGCGCTTGCCTAGCAAGCACAAGGCCCTGGGTTCGGTCCTCAGCCCTGAAATAAAAAAAAAAAATAAGGTTATGTTACCAACTAGGTAGTCACTAACAGTAAGTGACTACTTAAATTCAATTTAAATTAGTTTAAGTTAAATTAATTAAAAGCTATGAATTTTCCTCATACTAATAAAAATTTAAATGTCCAGTTACCACTCTTGGCTAGTGATGACTAATATGACCAAATACACAATGCAGAGTATTTGCATTATCAATGAAAGTTCTCTAGGTATTTTATTAATCTCATTCTTGAGATAATTTGTACAGTGATTCCCCCCCCCCTCTTTTTTTTGAGACAGAGTTTCTCTGTGAGACTTTGGAGCCTGTCTTGGAACTCGCTCTGTAGAATAGGATGACCTTGAACTCACAGAGATCTGCCTGGCTCTGCCTCTTCAGTGCTGGGATTAAAGGCGTGTGCCACCACTGCCTGGCTCAGTGATCCTCTCTTATCCTCTCTTCTACATTCCATATCTTCAATGTCCCAAAATCAACTACAGCTCAAAACTACTAAGTAGAAAATATCAGAAACCAACTATTTGCGTCTTTAAATAAATATCAGTTACATTACATTATTATAATTTTTTATACATTATTCTTTATTGCTTTAAATATATTCTTTTTATAAATTAAATTTTTCATTGGTATATAAGGTAAATGGCATATAGATTTCTTATTGTAATGATTCCTACTTGGTAGACTACACCATATCCCTTTGACTGTAACAGTATTAGCATATATCTCCGAAGTGGATATATTGTACAAAATTGGATTGCATATGGAAGCTAAGTTGTTGCAAGAGTTTCAATAATAGGCTGGTAACCCTTCAAAAACAATAGTTCCAGTTTCTGATGTTTCATTGTATTTGTCCATTTTCCTGGCCAAATGATTCTCATATATCTGGTAAATCATTTCTACTACTCTGTTAGCAAGGGAATTTCTGGATGAGATCATACTTTGAAATCACAGTCTCAGTGGACAGCTCCATCTCACAAGTGCAGGTGGGTATCCCCGTTTTTTTGCTGAAGGCTTGAACAGAACAAAAATGGGTTGGAAGGGCAAAGCCTCCCATGCTTACCAAACTGTGTCATTAGACTCTGGCTCTCAGAGCTTGCCCCTGGTTCTTGGAACTCCAGACTCCCTCTTGGACTTACACTGGAGCCTCCCTATTCCCAGCCAATGCTGGTTCCCAGGCTTTGTCCCCCTATGATATTTTATTACAATTTATTTGATCATATTCATTCCTCTCCGACAGCTCCTCCAGATTCATCCCTTTCCCTCCCCACCTGATTTGTGTCAAAAACAAAACCAAACAATAAAAACTCTCACCACCCTTGGTGAAGTGTGAGGGTTAAGCTTATCTGTGGGTAAAGGGTAAGTATTTAGAATATAATAGAGAATGATGATGATTTAGTAAATGGTGATTGTAGATTCTTCTCCAAAATCCCTGATTTCTGTATAATACAGTCCTGTATTCTGGCTAGTTTTATCTCAACATGACCCAAGCTAGGGTCATTTGGAAAGAAAGACCCTTAATTAATAAAACTTAATTAAGAAAATCCCTCCACAGGATAGGCCTGTAGGCAAATCTGTAGGGCATTTTCTTGATTGAGGATTAATGTGAGAGGGCTCATCCCATGATGAGTGGCTCTGTCCCTGGGCAGGTGGTCTTGGATAGAAAGAGAATTAGGGTGAGCAAGCCACAAAGAGCAAGCCAGTAAACAGCACTCCTCCATGGCCTCTGCACCAACTCCTGCCTCCAGTTTTTGACCTGTTTTAGTTCCCACTCTTGCTTCCCTTAGTAGCTGTAAGCTGCATTAAACCATTTCCTCCAAAAAAGCATTTGGTCATGGTGTTTTATCACAGCAGTTGAAAGTGTAATTAAGATAACCAAGGTAGTTGGCTAGGATTCCAGTGCCAGGTATTATTTCCCTGTAGTTGAGCAAGCCTTTAGTCTCGTGGGGCCTCAACCCTAAACAAAGAACTATAGGCAATTAAGGAATGCTGAGAATGGGAAAATAGTCTTCTCCAGGGAAGAGCCCCCAAATGATGATTCAATAACAAGTGGTCAGCCTTGAAATCATATATCTATACAAGTAACACTATATGAACTGAGTAGGTTGTAGTTATATGTTTAGGAGTGTGTGTGTGTGTGTGTGTGTGTGTGTGTGTGTGTGTGTAGTGTGTACAATGAAAGAAAATGAGACCAAAAATTTGAAAGAGAGAAAGAGGGGTAGATATGAAGCCTTGGAGGTAATAAAGGGAAGAAGAAAGGGATGTAATTATATTTTGATTTCAATTTTTTTAATTAAAAACAAAGTCAAATTCAATTTGTCCACTCTGCATGTTTTGCATATATGGCCATGCCCCAGAACATGGTTGACTTCACAGGAGTCACACATACCCTTAAAGAGAAAATATTCTCTTTCCAGCAACTGTCAATTGATAATAGCTTCTCAGCTAGCAATGGGGCTTCATGACCACATACCCTCTCCATGTTGGGATTCTATTATAATAGATGTGGGTTCATAACACAAAAATCCTAACTATGTGTTGAAAAGACAGTTCTGTTGTAGTCATCCACTGCCTTTAAATTGTTCTAGTCCTTCTGTGCATAACTTCATAAACTTTTTGAATTGTGCTCATTTTATTCCAAAAGAATGTTCCTCTAACTCTAGGTAGATAAGCTTACATATTGGTATTCAAACTAGTCATTTACTCATAGTAAGGCATAAGTAATCATATCTTAAATCATTTCCTTGACATACACAAAATTTCATCATTTGTTAAAGATGAAAGTAAAGCAGCAAACTTCTGATAGGGTGTACTTGGTTTTTTTTGCATAAAGAATTAAATTTTGGTTGAGCATTTGATATTGCAAGACATGAAATATATTCAACATGTCTTCAAGTTGGATGTTTTTTTTTTGGTTTTATGATCACCAATAATGAGAATGCTGCTTTACATAAGTACATATAGCAAAATGTCAGATGAATGGTGAGGACCATTTTAGAAAATGTTACAGATTCTGTTCTATCCCAAGCCAAGATTCATTTAAAAACTCAGCAATTAAAACAGCAGTTTTTAAAATCAAACACTCTAATAATACAACAAAATAAAAATATATGTTCATTTCATAGTTGTAGACTGAGAAATAAAATGTTTTCCACAATGTATCATACAAGTAGGAAACTTTGTAAGTGCAGTGAAATACTTTGCTTCATAGTGTTGAATCTGAGCCACAGGGTTTTGGCCCTGTGTTGTTGATATTGCATGATGTGAAGGCAGGTGCAATACTGAGTGTGCATGATGTGTGTTCAGAACAAAGGCTCAGGGAAGCCAAATGCTGCAACAAAGGTGAGCACTGCCAGAAACGCCGCGGATTCATTACAAATTGATTTTGAATTAACTTTTGACTATCACATGTATAGAAACTTTGACTTTTTACCAAATCTTCATCATCATTTCTTTGTTACATGATCACAAAAGGGTCAGTAAATCATAGTTTAAGAAGTTGGCCTGACTATGGCCTAATGATATAACCAAAGTTGACCAGGAATCAACCTTTTGGTGACAATTGACATAAATAAAGATCAAATTAGCTTAAACAAAAATATGGAAATGCTATTGCTTTGTTTAATTTCAATGCCTAGAGATGTAAGTCAGGAGGGAACAAACCCATAATTAGATCTCCTTGTAAGAAAGGATGGGAGGGCAAGAAACTTAGAGCTTCCTTCCTCTCTACTTACATTGAAGGATTCTGAATAAAGATCTGTGTCTTCACATCTTAATCAATAGTTCTTGAATGACACTAAGGTGTATATTTAAATTAAATTTTCCTACTAGATTGGATATGAGTAATTTCTTAAAAAGAAAATTCTGGAAGGACAAAATGAATCAGATGTTTGCTACCAAATAAATAAAATAATAGATGTGATGCAAAGGACATTTATCTTGACGATAATGTCAACTCATTACTCATACTCCTTAGACTAAAGTGGTGGATAGTAATCTCTAACTCTTCACAAAAGACAATGAGGTCCCATTAAATAGCTGGAGAAAAAAATAATCATACTGTGGTAATAAAGTTATTACTACTGGCACATTTTTGAAAAGGTTTATCCTCAGGTGTTCATAAAACCAAAGGATTTTTCTCTGCTTTGTATAATAATCCTGTGCATCTCACTGTCAATCGGCTCTTGAAAATTAGCAACAATTAAACACTGATTTCCAGGTCTTTCATCCTATAGTCCAGACATGGTTTCCAGAGCTCCCAGAATCATATCCTGGATTATTGCATACACACATAGACATCCCCCCTTGTGTGTCACCTGACATTTCCCCCCCAAATTTCTTACATTTTTTAATTATAATTTTTCCAATTTGCTAGGGAAATTTCAAGTACTTCTAAGAACAGTGAAAAGCCAACATTGCAGTCGATTTGCTCCTGATATCTTGACCTAAATACCTACTGGGCATGTGCATAAAGGTAGTCATCTGAACTGCAGGCATTTGCACCACTACTTACTACTTCAGAAAAGAATTGAATATTTTGTTTAGAATTTTGATAGCAGCTTATTTATAAAGCACTCCTCATGTTTGAAATTGCTTGTGGACACATTCCTTAACTCAGTAAGACAAGAATGATATTTTATACTTAGTAAGTTCCATAGTTGACTGTATAATAACCATCATGATTCTAGCAACTCAAGGAAGAATTTGAGCAATGTGGAAGCAGAAAAATGAGGAATGAAATAACTGCAAATGAGTTCAGTGCTTAAGACAAATATATAAGAATTTGATGCTAAACTAAATATATTTTGTGTGTGGATGCCTAGTTAGGTTCTTGCTGAACCAAAGGTTTAGATTTTGAACGTCTGTGACCATCTATGGAAAAAGAGTTTGTGATGCCTGAGATTCAAAAGTCATGCTTGCATTTAGATTTTGGTTTTGTTTATTTTCCTGTGATGAAGAGTGGATGGATACATACATACATACATACATACATACATACATACATACATACAAATACACATACATTCCCACTGTCTTCATGGAATGAAATAATACTTCAATTAAAAGAGACAAAAAAAAAGTCTCGATCATAGTAAGTCTACCTAGAGTTGGAAAGATGATTCGTAAGTTAGATAAACAATTTAGAATATTTCTAAAATCATTTAATCTAAAATGTTTCATTCATAACTGAGTTTCTATGATCACGGAGTAGCAGCATAAGAATAATACCATGAATATTTCTATGAGTTGGCAGTAAATTAGATACTCATTTTCCATAAATATTTATGAGGAAGGTGAAGAAAAATAATTTAACATGAGACTTTATTATATAATATTTTCATATCACCTATATAATCATCAGTCCTATAAAATTTGTCTAAAATATCCAATATTATTGATTATTTTATAAACAAAAATCTCAACTAAAAACACTTAAATAATTTTCACAACTTGTGTAGTCAATAAACTGAGAAACATTTGCTTTAAACTTTGAGTATTTTTATTTCTTTTTTTCTTTTCACTATGCACAAGATAGGAGAGATACGAGGTTACTATTACTGAAAAATAAACTTTGTCCCATGTACTCAAATTCCACAATTTATAAGTCCTACTGGCATGGAAATTAGTGATGATTGATGATGAAGATGACGACGACAACGACATAGAAGTTTCTGGAACACCAGGACATTTTGCCTCAGCATATATTAAAATGTCTGCATATCCATTCCATAAAGTGAAAACCAGCACTATTTTTGAAGATTTCTCAGATGTCTCTCAAGATTTCTTAAGAAAATTTTTCCACAGGTCTTTCATGCAAAAGGTTTCTGTACTTAAAACATATTTACAGAAATGGCATTATCAAATATCATTTGAAAATGTCAATGCCTTTCCTTAGGCACACAAGGCTTCTACATTTTTCATTTTCCCACTTGCCCTCCTATTATTTCTATAGTTCATATTATCCTTCCAACTCATAAACTAGGGTCCATGCTTTCGTTATTGGTCTGGATTCCAAATACCCTAGAGGAATTTTATTCCTAACACATCTTCTACTTTGCATCACTTGAAAAAGAAAGAACATAAAAATGTTCTTGTTCCTGGGGTCCTTCTAGAACATCATTTCTCGATAATTATAAAAAAATGCCTATGTTTAGCCGGGCGTTGGTGGCGCACGCCTTTAATCCCAGCACTCGGGAGGCAGAGCCAGGCGGATCTCTGTGAGTTCGAGGCCAGCCTGGGCTACCAAGTGAGCTCCAGGAAAGGGCAAAGCTACACAGAGAAACCCTGTCTCGAAAAACCAAAAAAAATTGCCTATGTTTAACATATTCAATTCTAACACTCTGATTGTATATTCCTAAAAAATTATTCTATGAAGATGGTTGGCTATGTCCTTTTGAACACGAATAAAAGTAGTAAAACTGTGTCTAAAACGATACCTATTGGTTGATTTATTAAAATGGGCAAAGTATTTTTTCTATGTCCACATATTTCTGCTGGAGACTCATCACATCATTTTCTATATCCTCAGATAGAGTGATTTAAATGATAGTGAATTTTGCTTTCAGCTACCATGTGTTTTGGAAGAAACAGCCTGTAGCTAAAGTTGCCTTTTCTGCTGGCTTTACATATTGGCGAAACTGTGAATTGTAGTTGATTTTCAGCAATCTAAATTTAACAATGCTTTGCATTGTAAAAGCTAAGCTTATATTTATGATTTTAATAAATAATAATTTTAATCACTACCCGTGTTCGGAAAAAAATTGATATATTACAAATGCTAAGAAGACATTACAGACAAAAATATAAGCTTTGCAAATAAATCATTTTTTAGTAAATGGAATTTCTAAGAGTCCTAGTTTTGCATAGATATATCTACAGCATTACACACACACACACACACACACACACACACACACACACACACACACTGTTTCAAGAGTTAACCCTTCCAAAAAGGAAAATGAATTCTGGTGGAGAAAAGTACTGTCGGCTTACATTAGACATGTAGCACTGAACACACTTTCACCCAGACGAAATGTCTTCTTGTGAGTATTTCACTTACAACATGAAAACAGAGAAGAACATAATGTCAAAACTATCATCCTGGGGCTGTGAAGATGGCTCACTGAGTAAAAGGGCTTGCTCTACAAACATGAAGAACTGAATTTGCATCTCTGATACCCATTTAAAAAGCTAGGCATTAATGAGTGGCCTTGTAATCTCAGTGCTATAGGGACAAAGACATAAGGATCACTGACTCTTGCTGCCTGGCAACTTAACCCCAGGTTAAGTGAGAGAATGTCTCAGGGAAATAACTTAGAGTGATATAGCAGGACACAAGATGTCCTGCTCTGGCCTCTGCATGCTCACGGGGTATGTACAAATATACACAAAAGCACAGACAAGCATACACCAAATACAAGACACACAAATGCACACAAAGAGCACACATGCCAAAAGAATATCATCCCTAAGATCAACAAAACATTGCTGCATGTTTCCTTCACTTAAAATCTGAAGGTTCCAAGTAAAGTAGGGCTCTTCAAAGTGTAAATCTTTAGGCTTAGGAAGTATATTCTCCTAACTACTTCAAAATGCAACAGGAAATTTTTATTTTGTTTCATTGCTGCTGTTTTGTTTTTTTTATAACAGTGGATGTCACAACCCAATGTGCATGCAGATTTGTTTCAAGCTAATTCCTTTGTAAAGAAGACTCACAATCACTCTGTGTGTCTCTGTTTCCATCTGCACAATGCAGGGTTCTCAATCCCAACCCTTAAAATGTCTTCCTTGTCCTGGGACCACTGCAGTGCTATGGATGATTGATTGATAAATAAAACTCTGATTGGCCAGTAGCCAGGCAGGAAGGATAGGGTAGGCGGGACAAGGAGGAGAAGAATGCTGGGAGGTGGAAGGCTGAGGCAGAGAGACGCTGCCAGCCGCCACCATGACAAGCAAGATGTAAGGTACTGGTAAGCCACAAGCCACATGGCAACTTATAGACTATATAGAAATGGGTTAATTTAAGATATAAGAACAGCTAGCAAGAAGCCTGAGCCATTAGGCCAAACAGTTTAAATAATATAAGTGTCTGTGTGTTTATTTTATAAGTGAGCTGGACTTCTGGGGATTGGCGGGACTTGGAGAGAAAACTCCAGCTACACAGCAGGATGCAAACAGATCAAAGTTCAGTGCTCCCATCTCAGGGTCTATTAAATGTGAATACTTGCTTCCTGTTTTCAGGTTTAGTCACTGAGTCCAGCATGGCAGAGCTACCGTGAAACAAATCAACAAGAATAAAATATATAGAAACACTGCAATAAAACATCAGCAACAGAGAGACAATCCAAATCAAGTATAATCTCCCATCAATTATGAGTTTTTAAAGAGAATTAAATTCACAAAGATTACATACATCCTGAAATGTCTTAAGACAGAGATACTGACTCCCAACACTAGTTTATCTCTAGTGTTTTGATAATATATTTGCAATATCTAATTTTTTTCTTGTTCAACTACATATTATGTTCAGTCTCTGATGGTTCTCAATGCCAAAATGTGTTCCTTCAGTAGCTACTAGAACTTTCCTTTGTAGGAATGGGTGTGATTCTTCAGAGTTAAGCTGTCTTAAATCCACCTACAATATTCTTCCTCCTGTCACATTTACAAGGGTTTAGTAGTGCAACATTTCATGACAAAGGGCTCAAGCTCACATGTTAGTTACAAAATGTCCAACAGATCTGGAACAGTTTATCTCTTTGTCCTCTCAACTTGAATTTGATGCTGAAAGGCCCAGATTAAAGAAATACCATTAAAACCAGCAAATAAGAGAGTGTAGTCAATACTGAATTTCCCTAGAATGGGAGATTCATTTTCTGTCCTTGCTCCAAAATCTGCACTAAAACTTACTTATCTCAACTGATAGATAACCATGTGAATTTCTCTACTAAACACTGACCTTTTGACATTTAATATTGAGTCCAGGGACCATCCATTCTTTCATTCCAAAACTATACGGTGTCCTAGGTATTAGGAACCCTTTCCTCATTTCTACCCTTCTAACTTGGTGTGCGCTATACAGAAATCCTTGGCAAAGGAAGCCTCAGATGATATTTCTAAGCCAAACTCCTGAGTAGACTAAGAGGCAGCATCCTACAGAGCACATTTGATTCAGAATTAATATTACACCATTTAGCTATATTTCATTGTTATTGTGTTTTCTATGCTGATGGGATCCGTAGAATTTTTTTTCAGTGTTACTTTTATTTTATCATCTGAGCCTGAGAAGACTCAGATGAAATCAGAAGTCAGCCCATTATTGCATTCTAAAGTCCGGAACTCAGGATTTACAACTAGCCCTTCCCTAATACAGCTATCCATGCATAATATAACTGCCATTTTACACTAGCAAAGATTGTTCCGGCATCCTGTGCCTAAATGCCCTGTGAAGACACTCTTTTCTCAATAATTCTATGTTTGCTTCAGCTGTGCCTGCTTCCTAAGGCCTCTGTGATATGCCAGGATCTGCCAAGGCATCTGCTAAGGCCCTGGCAGCCAGCATATACACTCTAAGTGTAGCAAAAGATCAAGATGTGGTAGCCGGTATCCGAAAGCCCTCCAAATTTGACCAAGGCTCTCCTTGCTTTTTGCTGAAGCCCATGCAGCCCATGTCTTCCCTCATGCTAATCCTGCCTTGTACCTGCCATCTGCCAAGACAGTCTGTATGCTAGAGCCTCGTGCCCAGTGTACAGAAGCTAAAAGCCAAGAGCATCCCTGCAAACACCCGATAGTCCCAATATAAGCTGCTGTACACACTGAGGTCAAACGCCCTAGAGCACAAAGCTCAAAATCTTGTGTCTTTGTCCACCCTCCCCCCCACAAATAACCGTCTCCCCTGTACATCTGCCTCAAATTGCATTTTATTTTGTGTCTTAGCGCTTTAATTCTGTATCAATTTGGAGTGTCTTTGAGTAACTCGGTGTTTCTGTCCTTCATCAGCTTGGGCTTCAAGCAGAAGGAGAAATAAGTTACTCACTTAGGAAAATAATGGTCACCTGTAAAATAGGGAGTGGCTTGAAGTATGTGTGTGTTCACTCAGGTGAGGGCATGGTGTGGCAACCTACAGCTCAGTGCATTGAAAAATAGCTCCTTTGCCACACGTCCACCCACAGTGAACAAAAGAAAAAGATTGTAGATAGACAATTGAGCATGATCAAATTAATCTCCCCCCTCAAACTCCACTAGGGTCGAGTGAGTACAGTGATCAAAGGTATCAGGAGTGCCTTCTTAGACTCCCCAGCAGGAAATATCCACAAAGCACCAAGAGTATACTACACTAACTGCAAAATAATTTAAAATGTTTTTTTTTCCTGGAATGATATTTTCCCACTCAGAGTATTGTGCCATATGTAGCAGTCATTTCCCAAGTTAGCTTGTGGTAGTTATTTTAAGTAAAACCCATACAGGAAACATGATATTGTAACAGAGAGGATCAGAGGAAAATGAGGTCATGTACAACAATCTCCGTGTGGAATATACAACATAGTGTAAAGTAGCTTTTGATGGCAAAAAACAAAAAAACAAAAAACAAAAACAAAAAAAACATTTTTTTTCTGGCATGGCACTAACATGTGAGTAAGGAATGCTCTAAACTTCTATCAACTGGGGTACTCTTATTTCAGCATTGTTTCTCTTTCAACAGAAATGTGGCTTTGGTGAGGTAAGGTTAGGAAGCGGCAGCTCATGACAGAGCAGGTGAGAATTTTGTGATGCTTCTCATGACCTACGGGATAGTTGGTATAAGAAATAAGCCAGAAACGATGGGTACAAGGACGTAAGGACATGGATAAATAAGTAGGATAATTCACATTCCATCTGTGATTTTCTTCCCTAAGTGTCTTTAATTCAAGCCCTTCCCCCAACAGCTTCACACTGAATAGCTGTTATATACTTCATTTTGCATTCCCCAATAATTTATAGGTTGAGATCTACAGCTCTGAATGACAGTGCTGGGGAAAAGGACATCCAGATGCAACTGGGTCATGATCTTGGAGGCTATTCAAATAGTGTTTTCTAGTCGGAACAACAGAGACCTTATGCACCTCCTCTGCCATCTGAGCACACAGTAAGAGGACATCATCGACAAAGCAAAAAAAAGGGGCCGTGTCCACGCACCAAGCATGCTAGTGTCTTGACGTGGATTTTCCACCTTCTAAAATGTGAGAAATAAATGTCTACTGTTTACAAGCCACCTGGAATTCAACATTGTGTTATAAGATCCTGGATGAAGAAAGGAATTCAAGGGAAAGGAGAATCGGAGGTATCATAATATAACAAAAAAAAAAAAAACACTTCCCCCATGTGTCCTCTTTTTATTAAAATTAATGATTAATGATAGCTTTGAATATCTGGTGGTAATATCAGAGAAGCATAAAAGGTATCTTCTAAAACCTCTGTTGTCTTTTATAGCCGCCACTACTTCCTGTTAGTGTTCGCCAAGCTGGAGTAGTGCATTTAGTAATTCTACCCATAGTGAGGGAAACTGAGGTAGAGTTTATTTCTGACATGAAAGGAAGAAAAACTTCTTAGATATGTAACTCCATGTTCTGTCACTTGAGCAGTCCAGTTCTAGAAATGGGAATGTTATGAATATAACAGACCCTTTCATTAAATTATATTTTATGACAGTGTATTTTTGTATTGGAAGATTTAATAAGGTCATAAAAAGAATATTCCTTCAGACTATTTCAAGAGAACAATTTTATAGCAGTCATTATATATAACAATTATATCAGTTGCAACCTTGAAGAAGTTTTGAAAATTTGTGTGGTATTTCCAGGTTCTTTGCAGGTAATATTCATATTTTTTAATAAAAGCAGAAACTAGCACTATATGCCTAAGAATCTGTGTTTTAAAACTCTCATTGAAATTTAACATTTTGTAACAATTTGACTAAAATACACTTTAGTGCATTCACCATATCATCATCAATTGCAATCATTTTTCATGAATGGAAGTCTAAGTTTAGTTTCATATATCTGTCTTACAGAACTTGCCCAGAACAAACGAGTAAAACCATAGAGCTGAACTAACATATACTTCTTACGCTTTCTTTAATTAGAAGATACAGATAACTCAAGATGGAACCAAGCTGGAAATGTCCTTCCAAGCTGGCTTATGTTCACGATGCAGAAAGGTGCTATGCAAGCTGCGAGTGAAGAAAGTTCATCTATGGTCTTACCCAGCTGTAGACCACATGTACTACAATACCTATACTCCAGACACAATAGCTCTGCTGGCACAGGAGCGGCGTGACAATTTAAGGGACAGCAGCCCACTTTATGACTGGATTTGAGGCCCACTGCTTGCAAAGGGGCATACAGATAATGCTATAATCCTAGTGTATGGCTAAGGAGGACATGAGTCTGGATGGAAACATGTTAGTGTTATTTCCCCAAATGACCACATATTCAAATTGCCTCTAAATAATTGTGGTTATATGCAATCTTGGGAAGAGAAGTTCCATTTGTGTAGAGTAACATGTAGTCCTGAGTCTTACATCTGGTCAAAGTGCTGAAAATAAACGTTTGAGGAACACTTAGCCTTAAGCAGGACATCATCACTTCTCCCCAAGTTCCAGAGATCAGCATAGAAGATAGAGGAGAAAGAATTTAAGAGTTAGAGACATGGGTAAGGGTGTCATGAAATGCTGCAGTCCAGATATGACATCGCTGTTGCAATCATGAACACAAAGCAGCTATGGAAACCAGAACAATATTGAGACCTGCAAATTATTACCGTGAATAAAGGTGACACTATTAACTTCCTGAGCAGTTAATAACTGTCAGTAGTTTCTGGAGGAGTTCCTCTAATGTTATACCCATGGGAGAGTAAGTAGCAAGGAGTTCAGAAGAGAGGCATACTAAAGAGTGGTGGTTGCTAATTATAATCACAACATAATATATATGTACATTATATGTGTGTATTATATATCATACATATATTAATGAATGAAAATGTCAAAAATAATGAAGGAAATCAACTCACCAAACAAAGAATGTTCTTGCACTATCTGTAAGAGTTATTTATTAGGTAAAATTGATAAATAACAAATAAAGCTTACACAATTCCAAACATAGCTTTTAAATACATATTGACTGTATTTTCTTTTTAAAGTCACCTGGATAGTTTAACATCAGGTACATGCCTGTCAATTTCCCTTGAATTCAGGGCAAATAAAAACTACGTGTCTGATAATATGTGAGTAATGATAAATGGAAGGCAGCACTTTATCAGAAACTGTGAGAAAGTGCTTTATGTTTTGATTCACTTTATGCTGACTTGGAATGAGCAGGCATGGTTTCAGTTGTTTTGTGAGTTAAGATTGTGTTGTCCTTGCTCAAATAAAATTAATCTTAATTATAACTATGCTCATCTTGGAAGAATATACCAGAACTTAAAGAAAATATCCTGGTACACACTTACCTTTAAATATGTTCCCTTTACTACCTTACATCTAGACAGCATATCCTTAATGGGGAAAGGCAGACCATTTGAATGACATTGCTTTTTAAAAACACAAACTACAGGTCCATTCAGTAGAGGCAGGTCAAAGCCCCTTCCCACTGCCTCAAGGCTCCCAATGGGAGGCCTTACTTTCTTGTAGGAGGGAAACAGGGGTGGTTCGATAGGGGAAGGCTGGAAGGGTGGAAAGAAGGAAGGTGGGGGGATCTGTGATTGTTATGTACAATGAATAAAAAATTTTCTTTTCGAGGCCAGCCTGGGCTACCAAGTGAGTTCCAGGAAAGGCACAAAGCTACACAGAGAAACCCTGTCTCGAAAAACCAAAAAAAATTTTTTTTCTTAATAAAAAAATACAAACTAGTTTGCTGAACCTGCAGTTTATTCTACAATGTTTTCTTGTTAAAATTTTTAAACTTGTGTTGACATTAATGGAATTCATTAAGCTTTTACTTTTGTTATAAACTCTGGATTAGGAAAAAATGGCTTTCTTTAAATTGTTAATCTTTAATGATCATTATACTCATTTCATAGTTGCAACTCTTTTCTGCAAATAGCTTTTTAGAGAGTTTTTGCTGTTTCACAATTTTATCAGAAATTCCTTCAACTTGTATTTTGTCCATTATTCTCTTTGAAATTGAAGAACTATAATTGCATCTTCCTCTCTTAAAAACAGCATTTAACGCATTTGTAACAATTTCCAAACATTTTCTCCATTCCCACACAGTACTGTGTTAAAGTCGCCTAAGTTTAAGTTATTATTTTTCTCTTTGCCCCCTTTAGCTGTGCTTGCATCTGACTCTATTCCTTAGAAACGCAGCATGTTCTTTGTCCCCCATCTCTCTGGGAATGAGGGATAGCTCTGTGTGTGTGTGTGTGTGTGTGTGTGTGTGTGTGCAGAACATTTCTAAACTTTACTGGCACTGTTAAACAAATACTATTTTGACGTTTTCAAATGCTTCTACCTCCACGCTATCATGCCGTTCATCTTTCCCTTGGTATACCATTGACTTTTTTTTTTTTTTGGAGGGGGGGTGGTTTCGAGACAGGGTTTCTCTGTGTAGCTTTGCACCTTTCCTGGAACTCACTTGGTAGTCCAGGCTGGCCTCGAACTCACAGAGATCCACCTGGCTCTGCCTCCCGAGTGCTGGGATTAAAGGCGTGCACCACCACTGCCCGGCGGCATATCATTGACTTTTTTTTTGAATTTATTTTATTTTATTTTACAATATAATTCAACTTTACATATCAGCCATAGATTCCCCCGTTCTCCTCCCTCCCTCTGGCCCACCCCCCATTTCCATCTCCTCCAGGGCAAAGACTCCCCCAAGGATTGAGATCAACCTGGTGGACTCAGTCCAAGCAGGTCTAGTCCCCTCCTCCCAGGCTAAGCCAAGCCTCTCTGCCAAGCCCCAAGTTTCAAACAGTCAATTCATGCACTAAGCACAGGACCTGGTCCAACTGCCTAGATGCCTCCCAAACAGATCAAGCCAATCAACTGTCTCACCCATTCAAAGAGCCTGATCCCAGTGGCTGAGGGGCCCCCAACTGGACCATTGACTTTTAAAGCTCATTCTTTAATTATTGCCTTGTTTGTTTGTTTGTTTGATGGGTTTTCCAAGACAGGGTTTCTCTGTGTAGTCCTGGCTGTCCTGGAACTTGATTTGTAGATCAGGCTGGCCTCAAACTCAGAGATCCACCCCCTGTGCCTCAGAGTGCTGGCATTAAAGGCATGTGCCCCCATGACCAGCACTGTTTTATCTTTTCACAGTTGTTCCATATTATTATACATCTTTGAGAATGTGTCTATTCATATATAATATATTATTGTTTGGTCACATAAAAAAGAATTTCAATTTCAATCTGTAAATCAATAGGTTAAAATTCACATATACTTTAGCTCCATCAGAGGTACAGTGCTACGAAAATTCTAGGGTTAAGAAAGAAAGGAATAAGTTAAATCCAGCTGCCACTGAAACACATTTGCATTTTAGTGAAAACAGTTTGCGATTAAGTCAGCTTATGAGACTTCTAAAACTAAAATACCTAAAAATCTAGAATTTCTTTTATCTTATCAGAAAATAAACAAAAATGATACATGGTAATTGTTATTTAAAATAAGACTAGTGTGATTTTGGAAGACTACAAAACTTGAAATTACTACTCAAAAGTGCATGAGAAGAATACCATCCCACTTGTTTTAAACATAATTTTAGCTCTACTTATTAAATTCTTCATGAGTCTATATTTATTTTATATTTCCTGTTATTTTCAGAGGACTTATAAAACTCAAATGTTTCTTCATAATTTCTCAGTCTCTTTTGCTAATTAAACTTTCAACCATATCCATCTACTCTATATCTCTGGAAATTTATATTAAAGAAATCTTGCCTTCACCCTTGTACTGCTGTCAGTTCATATTAAAAGTTCAGATGAGGTGTGATTACTTCTTTCTTGTCTGCTCAGAGATTCCTTTTTGTCCCTAATACTTTCCTGATTATTATAACCAACTTAATCCTTCCCCTAAGATTCCTTTAAATTATTTATGTTTCATATGTCAGATATTCAGAAAAATCTACTTTAATATATTCATCAGTTTCAAATAGTTATTCTTTATGACAAAAAAATATATCCACATTAAGTCCTTGTGGCAGTCTGTATGTCCATGCTACTTGGTACAGCAGCATACAACACTGTAAGATTTTCAACTTCGTGTCGCATCCAGTTAAAAATGGACGTAATTCCCTACATATTTTGTTCTCATAACTTTCAGATTTTGTGACTCCTCACATGCCCTAGATATTATGGAATTATTGACCTCCACATGAGAGAGTTTCCTTCAGTAACTGTGTTAGGTGTTTCCAAAACTGTCTATTATTCAGTAGTTGTTCAAATATTTTCTGGGACTCAGAAGTCATCATGCTCAAAGTCATGATTTACTACTTAAATACAGTAACTTCATCAATGAATGCCTCCAAATGTTCTATGGAAATGGATTTGTACTGTATGCAGCTAAGTTATACTGCAACAATAAGTGAAGAGAATCAATGCATTCTCTACAGTGACCTAGAACCTAGGATCTTTAATCTCCATTCATTTAGAAGGAATAGAGTTAGAGGTCCATGAATAAGTTTCTTAAGTCTCAGACACTCCATCTAAAATATAAATTTGGATAAAACACTACTCTCTTGTCCAATTTCCATGCCTAG
This sequence comes from Peromyscus nudipes, assembly GCA_902168325.1. Lineage (NCBI taxonomy): Eukaryota > Metazoa > Chordata > Mammalia > Rodentia > Cricetidae > Peromyscus > Peromyscus nudipes. The sequence goes on from CABHPH010143161.1 coordinate 24,218, forward strand.
ACTCTCTTTCAATGTAATGTTGTTGAAAAACAGGAAAATTAATGTCTTTATCCCTTATTTCTGCTGAAAGCACCTAGAGCTTTCTTCAAGTATCATGTTAGCTCTGAAAAACACAAAAATGAGAATTTGCATAGTGTTTTTTTCACCGAATATTCTACATTTTGTCTTCCTTTATTCACATCTACTGAAAATATCACATTGTTCTAAAATTTTAACTGATATAGTTTATTATTTTTAATTTTCATATTTTATTCATTTTTTGAAAAAGATCTGTAATTTTTGAGATCAATATAATTAAATTTATCCCTTCATTTTCTACACTAAAAACTGTCCCATAAACCCTTCCCTCCTCTCCTTAAAATTTATGGCCTCTTTTTTCACTAATTGATACTATATGCATATATGTATACATCATATACATGTATACATATATTTTCCTAAGCATAGTATGCTCAGTCTGTATAACATTACTTGTATGTATGTTTTAAGGGTTTCTCATAAAGCTATGGACAATCATTTGATGTGATCTTCCCTGGGGAAGGCCACAGCTCCCACCGGAACTTCCCTCAATTGCCTGTAGTTTTTTATGTAAGGTTGAGGCATAATGGGCTACCCTGTGAGATGCTCATCGGTGTCCACCTTGGTCAGCTCACACTTAACTGACAGTGCATTATGATTACTTATTTTCAGATATTAAAAAGTCTTTTATTCCTGGGAATAATTTCAATTGCCCACTGTGTATAAACCTTTGCGTGTTTCTGAACCTGGTTTCCTAACACTGTGTTAATTTCTCTGTAGCAATATTAATAAGTAATATTAGTTGCAGAGTTCTTGTCATGTCTTGGTCTTATTTTGGAATCTGAGAAACTTTGTTGCATAGAATGGATTGGAAAGGTATCCTTTGTTCTATATTTTTAAAGATACTATGAAAATTTGGTAGAATTTTTTAAGTATTTGGTAAAATTCAAAAGTAGAGGCTGTGACCCTGGGTTGTTTTTAGTGAGTACACCAATTATTTACTTTATTTTTTGTGTGCACTTCAAATTGTCTATTCCCACTTCAGCTAGTCATTTTCATCATTTCATTCTTGTATCAATTTTTCTACATTCACAAATCTTCTGCCAAAAATAGTATATAGTATTCCTTTATAATCTTCATCACACACACACACACACACACACACACACACACACACACACACACACAGACACACACACACACACACACACACACAGAGAGAGAGAGAGAGAGAGAGAGAGAGAGAGAGAGAAAGAGAGAGAGAGAAGGCTAATAGTAGTGTCTCCTCTTTCCATTTTGATTTTTGTAGGTTGAATCTTGATATTATTTCCTGATTAATCTATCTAATGATTTGTTGGTCTTCTTTGATTTTAAAAAAGCTTATAGTTTTTGTGAAATTTCTTTATTTTCTATTATTTGCTTTTTTACTTTCTGATCAAACATTCTCCATTCTTTCCACTTGTTTTTCATTTACTTTAGCTTTCTTTTCCTGGGGATTGAAAGAGACAGTAATGATATCTATGTGAGGTGTTCTGCTATTATTTTTTTTTCAATCTGCGCTTCTTTGTAAAAGATATTTAAGCTGTAATTTGTACTGTTTCATTATTCTTCTCTCTTCTCATCCTCCACTCTCCTTTCCCCTCCCCCCTTCTCTCATCTCCTGTCTTCTTTTTTCTTCTCAACCCCTCTCTGTCCTAGTCATTTTTTGGTTTGGCAAGATCTTACTACAGAATGGCCTCAAACGAGATAGTATTGTCTCCTCCATCCTGTGTGCTGGCATTTCCCTTGCATACCTCCCCCACCCCATTCAAATACTTTGTCAATTTCACATTTGACTTGATTGCCTCACTGCTAACTTAACTTTTTATTCTTCACATTTGACTCTTAATAAGTTAACCAAATTTGTTTTTCTATTTCAATGCCATCAGAAATCAGCTGGATTTGTGGAACTTTGTTTCACTGTATAGCCTGTTATATATCTTGGAGAACATTCCCTGAGTATTTGCTAAGATAAATATTGTATTGCCTCTTCAGTGCTGTATAAAATATTAGAGATGTCTATTGTATTGTCCAAATAGATCATTATCTAGCTCATCTTCTCTTGAATTTATCTATTAACTCTTGAAAGTAAGCTATTGAAGTCCCTGAATATCACTGAACTGTCTTCTCTCATCATTTCCCCAGTGTTTGCTTCATGAGTGTTGGAGATAGGTTATTAGGTACATGCATGTTATAATTATTATATGGTCCTGATGGATTGAGAGTTTTAAATCATTAAAAGATTCCCTAGTCACGTTTTTGTTTGGAAATTCATTTTTATACTAATCTAGTCTAATTTCTGAGCTTTCCCATGTGTATTCAGGTGTATTGCTGGTTAATGTGATACATTTTCCAATCAATTTTCTCTCATCTTGGTTGTTTCTTTAAGACTAAAATATGTATTCAACAGACAATTTATATATGAGTTCTTGATTTTAAGTCTTTTCTGACAGTCTCTGCTTTTCCAGTATGTTGTTTGATTCAGTCATGTTAAAATGTTTCCATGTAATCAAATTCATAATTTTCTTTTTTTTATTTATTTGTCTTATTTTTCTGTTCATTTCTTTTTTAATTATTTTAATTCAGCATTTAAATATATTTAATATTTTTCAACAGTTTTAGTTTTCAAAAAGGTTTTTACCTTAAGATTTGGTATATATCAAACTCTCTGTATATGTACATATTTATATAATAGAATTTGATACTAATTTATCTTAATGATATTCCTCTGAGACATAAGAAATTTGTCACTCTAATCCTTCATTCCTTTTCTACCACTTTTATGATATGATTGTCATATATGCTATTTCTATAAATGTTATAAACTGAACAGCATGTTAGGACATTCCTCAGAGATAATAGTTTTGATTCTAGACCACAGCAATAAAATAGACATAACAATAAAAAAGCCACACAGTTCTTTTCCCTTTCACAATGCCTATAAAGTTTATGGTTATGTCATAAAATAGTTCATTAAGTATTTATCAGTATTATGTCTAAATATGTACTTACAAGTTTTTTTCATTGATGTCAGACTTATAGAAATATTTCTCTGTAGCATTTGCTATGTTCTTGGGATCATTTTACTTATCTACTGTTAATCTTTTTCCAACAGTAGAGAGTGTCATTTCAAATTTATGCTGCTTTAATTTTATGTGATAGTATAAGTCTTTATTTTACCATTGTTTATCAGGAGTATATTATATAACAGGAAACTATTTCCTTTGTTTACCTATGAGAAACACCTCTTTACTATTAAAGTTGAATCGTAATGTTATAATAATCCAGTCTTTATGATTCAGGGTTCTCTAGAGGAATGAAACTGATGGAATTACTGAATATAAATATATATGATTTATTAGAGTTACTTATAGGCTGTGGTCCATGTAATCCAACCAAGGATATCTCCTGATGGAAAGGGCAAGAGTCTGGTAGTTGTTCAGTCCATGTGACTGGATGTCTCAGCAGTACTATTCTGGTTCTGGAGTTCTAGAGATCTTCTGGTTTTTAGTCTGTTTTGGAATCCTGAAGAAATATGTTCTAATGCCGGCAGAGGCAGGTGTTTGCAATAGGACTGATGATTTCCACAAATGAGAGCATGTAGACAAAAAGAAAAACTTCCTTCTTCTGTATCATTTTATGTTGGTTGCCACCAGAAGGTGTGTCCCAGATTATCAATGGCTCTTTTAACCTCAAATGATGAAATTTAGGGTAGATCTTCCCACTTCAAATGATCCAGTCTCTCACAGGTATGCCAGCTGTTTGGGTTTTCATTAGTTTGAGATATAGTCAAGTTGACAACCAAGAACAGCCATCACAGATTCATATCTTTGGGCTCCCTTTCTCAGTCTCAGTGCCTTTTTATATATGCCAAGCATAGAATTAATTTCCTCAAAAATTATGAACCCTTACAAGTTGTACTTCAAAATTAAAATCAGCTTCTTCCAAACTCCTGCTAATGTTAATAGCCACATCACTCTTCAGGAACCATTAGCGTTCCTACTGGCAAAAATATTTTGGAAATGTTTTCCAAAAGATTTTATTATTGTTCTTTTTAATTTACTTTGCGTGGATACCTGAGAGGATAATAGAGAAAATTTATTAAATCCTAATAATTGAAGTTGAGGTTATTCCTTGCTTGGTGGACTACAAAGTGTATACTGTATCAAGAGGCATGGGAATAATACCAATGCCCCTCTCAACCAGAGATCATGATTCACTGGGTCTGTACTTAATGAGAAATAACAGTTGAAACAAAATTGTGTTGCTAACAAGTAGTTTCCCCACTGTGGACATAACCTGCTCAGCAAATAATATTGAAAAATGATTTTATCTTCCTTGGACTGCCCCTATTGGTAGGTTGTGACTGGGAACTAGCAACAGTATTCCATGCCTAAAGGCACGTTCTTTTTTGTATGCATTATCATAATTTTACATGTTATATTTCATCATATTCTTTTCCTTCCCCAACTCTTTTTATATCCTCCTCACCTTCATCTCCACCTTACCTCATGTTCTTTTTATCTCTTTCACGAAAGAAACAAAAACTTCAACAAACAAATAAAAAACTAATGTAAGTACCAAAAACAGTCCCCTTCCCCCCCCCGCCCCCGCCAAAAACCCCCCACTAAAACAAAAAAATAAAACCAACTAAAAACATGGAGTCCATATTATGTTGGACAGCTATTCACATACAAGGGCTTGACCTGTAGTATGATAGACATAGCACATTTCACTCCATTGGACAAGCCTCATTTTCCTTCTCCCAGAAGTTACCAATTACAAATGGCTTCTTGGAATGCATTCATCCATATGAGTGTATAATTCATTACTTAAACATGGATGCACAGACTATCTATTCAAAAGAAAGCACACTAAATGCATACTGCTTTCAAGTTGGTGCTTTTCTATATGATTTAAATCTCATCTCAGTGTTTGCAGGAACTGTATAATTTTATATGTATTAAGAATTCTAAAGTAGAAAACAACAGCAACAAATAGAGTCTTGGTTAGACATGGGACTTTGTGCCCACATTCCCTCTTCTGTGTTGGGATTTTGTTTTCCTTAAACTAGTGTTGTGCTTCATATCAGAGCCTTCATACGTTTTCAAGTGTGCCAATCATGTTGTATCTGGATGACACTGTTTCCTTGGAGTCATTCATCACCTCTCAATCTTAGAATCTCAGAATCTTTCCACCTCCTATTCTGCAGCAATCCCTGAACCGTAAGGGAATGAGTTTGATAAAACCAACAACAGCAACAACAAAATCCCATTTAGGGCTGAGTGCCCCAGAGTCTGTCACTCAGTTCATTGTCCAATTTTGGGTCTCTACCTACCATCGACTACAAAAAATGAAGCTTCTCTGATAACATTCGACTAATGTACTGAACTATTGTTATAACAATGTGACATTAAGAGTCATTTTATTACTATGTTCATTTAGTAGAATAATAGTAGGTTTTCCCCTAGGTCCAAGATTTCTCTAATCTCAGATTCTTGACCACTTGGGCTTTATATACAATTAAAAAAATGGTGACCCTCTTTGTGTCACTATTGTACCAGTATCTCTGGCAGGCAGATTATTAGTATATGTCACAGGTCTTGTATCTGGGTGATACTGATGTCTACTCATCTCCTCCAGTAACATGCATAGTCCCTTCCAGCACCATGAACACTAGTCAGTTGGGGTGAAGTTCCTAATGTGGTGCTAGCTCCATGTTCAACGATATGAGTAAGTGCTGTCTTCATTGGTTTATAGAGGGTTACCACCATCACTGAAAATAGTGTTTAGTCTTTCATCTTTCAGGGATGCACTATGGGATGCCTTTGGCCAATGACTCAACAAGATGTAACACATTACTTGTATTGGAGATTTAATTTGGTAGCATAAATGTCTAGTTGGGGATTCTCTTGCCCATGTACAGGAACTCCATTTAAATTCCTTTCATATATGCATATATTTCAGGAAGCTTCTGAAGTAGTTTGTTCCCACACAGCTTTTCAAAAAGCCCTTAGTGTTATTTATCTCACTCAGTTTTTCCCACTTTGTCCCTCGCTCCCATTCCCCTCCTCTTTTAATACTTTCTAGTTTCCCCATTATTCCTTTATAACAGTATATTCTTTTTCCCTTTGCTTGGAAGATACCCTACTCCCTCCTGGTCTCTTCCTAGCTACCTAGCCTCTATGGCTATTCTAAATGAAACACACATACCTAAAATTTGAAAAAAATATCATCCACATGTAAGATATGCAATGTTTGTCTTTCTCAGTCTGGGTAATCTCATTCAGGACAGTTTGTTCTAATTCCACTGATGTGCCTGAAGTTTTCATAACAGCTGAATAATATTCCATTGTATAAATGTTCTGGATTTCATTACCCTCTCATCAGTTGATGGACAGTTGGGCCATATGTGGCCAAATATTCAAAGAGAATAGGAAGTAAAGAGAAACAGAGCAGAAAGATTTTTAAAAAGGTTCAGTTTGGCCAGAAAGATACTTCATGTAAAATTAGAGTAAAAAAGAATGAAGTCAATTAACCTGGTGCTTTTCATCAGAGCTTGAGGGGAAACTCAGGGACAAGCAGCAAGGCTATAGTCATTCACAACACTGAGATACGGAAATACAAAGTTATGTCAAAGACTTTCCAGGGAAGATAATTTGAGCAAACTCTTTGCAACCTTTACATTCACAACTCTCCATTGGATCATTGTTCATAGATCTGGTAAAGAACTTTGAGATTGGGGCAGCCCTTCAAAACAGATGCTTTTCAGCTAGTCCTGTAGTGGTATCTACATAAAGCTCTTGTTGGCACATAGAGTTATGGAGGATGACATGATATTTTGAGGGAAAGCCTGGGAGTTTAGGCTATGAGTGGGATCCCTGAAAGCAGCCTCTGACTTAGTGATATGTGGACTTGAAAAATTGAAAACAAGGCAACAATGTACATCCTAGGAAGATGGAGTTGTTACAAACATTAAGTGGTCACTGAGTAAAGCCATAGGCAATATGAAAAACTTGCCTAGGAGAGATGTTGAATGAGATGCAAGGTTTCAGAGGCTGGATTGTTTGAGACTCCAGGAGTCCAATAGAAGTAGCTTGATCGGGATACTCAAAACAGAGAGTTTGCACTCCATCTTTTTTATTTTCCTATTCCTCTACTTTGAGGGGGGGCTATTTATATCTTGTCATTGTAGCTAGAAATACGTAATTTTATTTCGGACAATTAGAGAAAAATCACAGTTACATTAATTTGAGACTTGGAGGAGACTTCTGGTTTGGAGAATTGAGCAATGATGAAAAAGTTGAGAAACTATGATTCTGGATGAAAGACCAAATACATTTCATATTATGAAATAGATACAAGCAGTGTGTGTGTGTGTGTGTGTGTGTGTGTGTGTGTGTGTGTGTGTGCTAGGAGAAGAACATTATAGTTTGGATAGGACCCTCAAAGTCTCATGTATTTCAAGCTTGTTCTGCAAAATGGTTCTATTAGGAGATTGTGGAAGTGTGGCATATTGTGGCTTCATGGAAAACCATTTGTTTCTAGAGGCACACCTTTGAAGAAGGCCTTGATCCCTTCCTTTTCCTTTTTTGTCTCCAAGTCATGGGAAAATTTTTTACCTGTGCCATTTATCTCTGCCATGCTATGCCTCCAGAGATTTAGAGTAAGAAGACAAATCACTCATGGACTGATACCTTCAACACTGTGAGTCACAATAAAACCCCTTGTCTCTATAACGTGATGCATGTCAGGTTATTTGTTACAGTAATACAAACCTCACTGACAACCTTCACAGAGTAAGAGAAAACTACAAAACAAAAGGAAATGTAAAAATAAGTAAATGCAATCAAGGAGAACTATTTCTAAAGTTTATTTGGAAACTTCCCACAAACAAGGTAAATGCGTACCTCTAACTTAAAATCCATGTGACTCTTTTAAGTACAAGGAAGACTTGATCACACTTTAAAGATAAGCAGAGGATGACATTTCGTAGTCCTCAAGGACTTTATATTATTCAGTGTCCTAACTCAATGTAGGCTGAAATGAGTTAGAGTTTCAAAACGACACAGAATGGAGCCAGGGACCAATGAGAATAGTCTTTTCAGAAATCAGTGTAAATCTAAGTGCATATGGAAAGAGCTAACTCATAGTAGGACAATTTGTTAGCCCACAAATCTTAGTAACCAAAATATTTCAGATATCATAAACTACATATGTTTAATTTGCTATGTGCAGTTAGAAATCTAAAATTTTTTTCTTTGATGATGTATTTATTTTATTCCAAATTTTTGGTAAAATGATGGAGTGACTTCGCAACATCTTTCTACCAGAGGTTTCATCAGTTCTACTGTTTAGAATCCTTTCATGTCTTTCTCAATGCAAACATTATTTATTTCCCCTATACTCTTAAGTTTTCTGTGCATATTTGTGGAGAGAAGGTAGGCCAACACATGTGTGTTCTAGCTCATAGATCTCTGGAGAAACATTGGACATATGAAGAGTTCATGAATTCACCTAGGGTTTTTATCATCACTTGGATAATTCTATTTCCTCACTCTAGATTTCCCTCTGTGGTGATTAAACTTGTCAGCTTTATGAAATTTAGAATCATCATGGAAACTAACGTGTTGGCATGCCAAGTGCCTAGATAGGGTTGATACATATGAGAAGACCTACCCAAAATATAGGTAGTATCATTCTATTGGGTGAGGCTCTAAATTAAAAAATAAATGTAAAGGGAATGGAACAGCAGCATTCACTGCTTTCTGCTTCCTAACTTTTCACACAATGAGCTCTGCTTCCTCACACCCCTGCTACCATATCTTCACTGGCATAATGGACTATACCTTCAAAGTGTGAGCTAAAATAAGCCTTTCCTTTTTATAGCTGGTTCTGCTAACTATTTGTCAAGATAAGTAACTAACACATCCTCCTCTATACCCTACATTTTTCTCTGCCACAAAGACAGAAAGAAAATTCCCTGCTTGTGTAGCCAAGTCCTATCAAGCTTTGTGGAGAACAGTGCAAACCACTCCTGCTTCACTGACACTCCCCCTTATTAAGCACTAGAGTGTTAAGGAGTGCAGGAATAAGACTCAGTGACCTAGATGAAATTAAATGTTATTAACTTGACTGTATCAGATGGATGTGTTTTTAGATATGTGCAATTAGCAGTTGTGCAAAAATGCTGTGGGATGGAGACCTCCCAGTTAATCTTTGTAGGGCTATAAATAGGTATGCCGCCAACTTAGCAATACACATGAAGCACCATAAGAACACCCAATTTTAGCTTATTTTGATCCCATCTTCTATATTTTCCATGAAATATTATTCATTATATTGTTAATTTTTGCTTTTACTATAGCATGGTTATGTTTTTCTGTATGTTTAAGGCTGTGCATATTACTCAGTTTAGAAAAGTTTCTCCATTTTGAAATCATATGTTTGTGTTTTATTTGATGATAAAATGGTCAAGAAGAAAATCTTAACCAGATTTTTCTTTTTTTGTGCCTCTGGAAATAAGACTAATAAATGTCCAACTATGTATTTCTCTGATTCAGTCTCTTATTCAACAGCTGTTAATGAATAAGTACAAGCAAACAGATACAGTCTTAAGCAGTGAGCTATAAACAAAAGAAAATAAACAGGACAAATCAGCCTATATGGAGTTGTTAATAATTTTGCTAATTTTAAGTTGTTGAAAAAGTTTATATGCAAAATAATTAAAACAAAAACATGCTTCCATACTTTCCTACCATTCATTCTCTTTTAATAACTGTGTCTAACTAATTTTCCTCCCTGCCCCCTCTTGTTCACACTCTTTTTACTTCATAATAATAGCTTAAGTACTTAATAATAATTAATTTTAAAGAGACTGTATTAGGGTAAATATTCCCAATACTTCAATTTATCATTAATATATAGCCTTCAGTGTTCACTGGGATCTGGTAAGTTTGGAGTAAATGCTGCAATTACCTAAAAATGTACTTACTTTTTCTATAGCAGAGATGGCCTGTCTTACAACCTATGGAAATGAAGACAGCCAAGAAATCATTTCTGTTACTCGTCAAAGCCAAAGCATAAAACATTATGTTTAAGAGACTATTTACCTCCCCCTACTTAACTCCAATGTAGTACACACTACTGTGTATATATTTGTGTCCTCTGTATATTGAGCACTTCTTCTGAGATTGGGAAGGATACTTTTAGTAATTATCTTGAAATACATTGTAATGAAAAGCATCTAGTGTTCTTCTCTGAGTGTTATAAGAAAACAAAATATAACAGACCCTTCTCTCATCCTTCATCATTCACCAATCACTCCTCATCCTAACCAGTATGTTCTTTGCTTGTTTGGGTTCTTATATTTACATGCTTTTTAATAAATTTGTAATTTTAATTAAAACCTCCTTACCTTCACCCTATTGAGGTAATGATTATTTCAGTCTCTAGATTAATTTCCCTTTTTATTGTTATATGAGTAATTTTAAATTATGAAAATACATCATTTTTACATCAATTGTATTTTTTCAGTTTTTATAAAATGGTATATCACTGAGACTAACAGATGATGATAGAAACATAGATTTATAATAGATAGATAGATAGATAGATAGATAGTACTATTACCAAATCAGTATTCAATATTACTTAATCTGTGGCCTGTTTTTAATTTTTTCATTTTAAATTATTTTCATTTTACATACCAATCACAGCTCTCCCTCCCTCTCTTTCTCCTGCTCTTGCCTCCCCACCCCCCATCCACTTGACAGAGTGGGTAAGGCCTCCCATGGAGAGTCAAGAAAGCCTGGACTATCAAGTTGAGGCAGGACCAAGCCACTCCCCCTCATCCCCCCACCCCTATCCCCACCCTACCCCACTCCAGGCATCAAGGCTAAGCAAGGTATCCCACCACTGGGAATGGGCTCCCAAAATCTAGTTCATGGACCAGGAATAAATTCTGGTACCACTGCCAGGGGCCCCACAAATGGACTAAGCCAAACAACCATCACCCACATTCAGAGGGCCTAGTTCAGTCCCATGCAGGCTCCCCAGATATCAGTCCAGAGTCCTTGAGCTCCTACTAGCTCTGGTCTGCAGTCTCTGTAGGTTTCGCCACCATGATCTTGACCCCCCCACCCCCTTGCTCATGTAATCCCTCCTCTCTCTCTTCGACTGGACTCCAGGACCTTGGCCCAGTGATTGTCTGTGGATCTCTGTATCTGCTTCCAACAGTTTACTGGATGAAGCTTTTACAATGACAATTAGGGTAGTCATCAATCTGATTACAGAAGACCAGTTCAGGTACCCTCTCCAATATTGCTATCAGTCTTAGCTGGGGTCATCCTTGTGGATTTCTGGGAATTTCCCTTGCACTAAGTTTCTCCCTAACCCCATAATGTCTTCCTCTATCAAAATATCTCTTTCATTGCTCTCCCTCTCGGCCCCTCCCCCAACACAACCATCTAGTTCCCTTATGTTCTCATCCCCCATCCCCTTCCCTCTCCACCCCCCAGGTAACCCAGGAGATCTTACCTATTTCTCCTTCCTAGGGTGTCCATGTCTCTCCCTCTTAGGGTCCTCTTCATTACCTAGCTTCTCTGGGGCTGTGAATTGTAGCATGGTTATCCTTTGTTTTACATGTAATGACCACTTATGAGTGAATATATTCCGTGTTTGTCTTCCTGGGTCTGAGTTACCTCACTCAAGATGATTTTTTTCTAGTTCCATCTATTTGCCTGCAAATTTCATGATGTAATTGTTTTTTACAGCTGAGTAATATTCCATTGTGTAAATGTACCACATTTTCTTTATTCATTCTTTGGTTGAGGGGCATCTAGCTTGTTTCCAGGTTCTGGCTATTAGGAATAATGCTGCTGTGTTGAGCAAGTGCCCTTGTGGTATGCTTGAGCATCCTTTGGGTATATACCTAAGAGTGATATCATTTGGTCTTAAGGTAGATTGAGTCCCAATTTTTTGAGAAACCGCCATACTGATTTCCAAAGTGGCTGTACAAGTTTGCACTCCCTTCTGCAGTGGAAAAGTGCTCCCTTATTCCACATCCTCTCCAACATAAGGTGTCCTCAGTGTTTTTGAACTTAGCCATTCTGACAGGTGTAAGATGGTATCTCAGAGTCGTTTTGATTTACATTCCCCTGATGACTAAGGATGTTGAGTAATTCCTTAAATGTCTTTCGGCCATTTGAGATTCTTCTGTTGAGAATTCTCTGCTTAGATCTCTACCCCATTTTTCAATTGGATTATTTGGTATTTTAGAGTCTAGTTTCTTGAGTTCTTTATATATCTTTTTTTTTTTTTTTTGGTTTTTTGAGACAGGGTTTCTCTGTGTAGCTTTGCGCCTTTCCTGGAGCTCACTTGGTAGCCCAGGCTGGCCTCGAACTCACAGAGATCCGCCTGCCTCTGCCTCCCGAGTGCTGGGATTAAAAGCGTGCGCCACCAACGCCTGGCATTCTTTATATATCTTGGAGATCACCCCTCTGTCAGATGTGGGGTTGGCAAAGATCTTTTCCCTGATCTATGCCCTTTATCTTAGGAAGTGTATGCTGTCATATATGATCACATTTTTCCCCTTGGGTCTTTTTGTTTACTATACTTTGGAAATGAACATTAAAGCAAACTGGTTACCTGGCCTTTCATTTGTAGCCTATCCGACTTCCTTTCCTATAAAAATGGTATAAAGTTTGATTCGAAGAAATAAAACAGCTCATTTCCTTGTGAGTCTAGTAACTGTAGGAAAACATGCTTGCACATATGTGTGTTCAACTTTGCTTCTCTATTTCAGATCTCAGCTTCATATGTATTATATAATTATTTCCTACTAAATCTTTCACTGGCTTCACAGCAGTCATCTTAGTTGTAATTATTTGATTTAATATCTCTAAATATCAAATCACTATGAACTCCATTCAGAAAATTCTTTCAAAAACTCTAGGAATACAAGGGACATATCCAAACATAATATAGTCAATTTACAGCAAAATTATAGTCAACATCAAGTTAAATGGAAAGAAATTCAAAGAATTCCACTAAAATCAGAAACAAGGCAAAGCTGTCCACTTTCTCCATATCTATTTAATATAGTACTTGAGGTCTAGCTACAGCAGTAAGACTACTGAAGGAGATCAAGGGGATACAGATTAGAAAGGAAGAATTCAAAGTATCTTGTTTACGTATGATAGGATAGTATACATAAGTGACCTAAAATTTCCACCAGGGAGCATCTATAGCTGATAAACACTTTCAGCAATGTGGCTGGATACAAGATTAATAATAATAATAATAATAATAATAATAAACAATAGTCCTCCTATATACAAATGACAAAGGGGTGAATAAAGAAATCAGGGAAACAACACCCTTCATACTAGACTCAAATGATATAAATATCTTGAGGTAACTCTAGCCCAACAAGTGAAAGACTTGTATGATAAAAACCTCAACTCTTTGAAGAGAGAAATTGAAGAAGATATAAGAAGATAGAAATATCTCCCCTTCCCATGGATTAGCATAGTAAAAAATGACAGTATTTCCTTAATCAATCTACAGAATCATTACAATCCCATCAACATTCCAACACTATTCTTTACAGATCTTGAAGGGACAATTCTCAGTTTCATATGAAAAGACAAAACAA
>CABHPH010143162.1:0-15643 GCA_902168325.1 Peromyscus nudipes
GACAGAGAAATACTAGATGCTCAGGGAGAGTTAAATGGTTCAGATGTTTAAGTTTAATGGTTAAGATGTTCTCAATTTACCTACAGAACTTATCTAAGGAATGCTTTGAACTATCTCAAGGAAATGTAATTTCCTGATACATCAATCTTAACAGTTGAGAGGTAGAACACTTGGGCATCTTAGGAGCTCAGGAGTATGGACTTCCCTCATGGTGCCCTGAGGATGAGGGCAAATGGTCTTGGGGAAAAAATGAGAGATGTTCGAAATTAGGATGGTCTGTGACCTGAAGCTTCATAACACAGTGACCCTGAGCATCTGATTGCTAGTAAGGTCTAAAATTTGATTAAGGCAAAAAATCTTTACCTTCCTTTCTAAGTCTTCAGAATTAGGAAAAATAAATAAACTATGCCTATACTGTAAAGAGCACCATGGCCCGGAATAGTGCAGGTATGTGTTTGCATGACAATGCCATTTCTGTATTCCCTGAATCAACATTGTTTCATTATGTAATTCTGAATATATCTCATTGTCAAATAAATTTCACTCCCATGAAGATACATGCTTCACCATGACCACAAGCTATTTAGGTTAAATCTTTATCCTCTAGCATGAAGAAATTTCTTAGTTCCTGTGTGTGTCTGAAGTCTTTGGTCATTTCTTTGATTCTCTAGAGAGTTGTTCTTTTATTTCTGTTCCCACAATAACTATTTTTCATGATGACTTTAGCCATAACCGGATGTCACTGACTAGCTTTCCCAACTATTTTCCTGTTTTGACTGCTTCTAAAAGGAGCATGTTTTCCTAGAGTGCAACATAAGCTTGCAATACAAAGGCATCAGATCCTCAGCATAATTATAGGCTAAGTTTGCAGACCAGGTATCCAAATCATCTTCCTTTCATTAGGGGAAGGCTTGGTTGATTAAAACATTTGGTGCAGCATCTCACACAAACATTCCTGAGAGCATGTTGAAAAGAGGTACCTGTGGAAACCAGTTTTCTGCAGCCAGAAAATCATCTTCCAATAACACGACACCAGAGAGAGAGAGAGATACTTCAGACTCCAGACCCATGTGCATGGATGGATAACCTTCTGTGACATACTCTTTCCAGTTCATGGGTCTGAGACAATAGCTGGAGTCAGGATGACATTTGCTCATCCCTCTACCACCTGGACATACATGAATGATAGTATTCAAAGTCCATGACATTGGCAAGATTATTGGATCTTCTCAGTGTGGTAATTGCAGCCTTATCCTCTCCTTACTTAAAAACACAACTGTGTGCAAATGAGTAGGAATGTGGTTTTCCACAGCATGGGGGTTCTTACAAAGAGTGGCTTTAGGTGTTTCATGGGCAGGAATCACACTGAGAAATGTAGTTACTTAATCTTATTTAAATTTTCTTCAATTCTTCAGATTATATCAAGAAGAAAGACTCAGTTCATTGCCAATATATCATTAAATTGTCTCAATTCTCCTGCCTCCTTCTGGACCAGAAGAAAGTCCAGTGTTGACTTGGGATTGTCAGCCAGCAGTATCAAGCTGGTGTAACTTCCCAACATTATCAAGTAATTTTATTTATTTTTAAGTTTGTCCTCTATGTTGGCAAATGACACTGACTTTCTGTTTGTAAGAGTGATAGAAAGTCCCCTTAAATTTATTGAGTTAAGAAGTGAGTGAGTGTCTTTAAAGAAAAAGACTTAACAACAACAACATCAACAAAAGAGCATTAGGTTCCTTGCAAAATAAAAATGCAGATTCCTACAGAAATAACCCAAACAGGCGAAACTCTGAAAGTATTATATGGAGTATCAAAGCTTAGAAAATAGTCAAGAGGTTACCTGAACTGGTCTATTCCGGTAATCAGATTAGTGAATACCCTAACTGTCATCATAGAGCCTTCATCAAGTGACTGATGGAAACAGATCCAGGAGTCCAATTGATGAGAGAGAGGAGGGATTCTATGAGCAAGGGACATTGAGATCATGATGGGAAAACAGATACAGCCAGCCAAACTAGTGGAAACCCACGAACTGTGGACCAATAGCTGGAGAGCCCCCATGGGACTGGACTAGGCCATCTAGATATGCGAGACAGTTGTTTAGCTTGAATTGTTTGGGGGCATGCATGCAGGGGGATAGGGATCCATCCCTGGTGCATGAGTGGGCTTTTTGGAGTCCAATGCCTAAGGTGTGACACCTCGCACAGACTTGGTGTAGTGGGGAGGGGCTTGGACCCACCTAAACTGAATGTACCAGGCTCTGCTGACTCCCCATGACAGACATTGACTTGGAAGAGGTAGAAATGGGGAGTGGGTTAGGGGGGAAGGCTGTAGGGCAGGAAGAGGGAGGAGGAGGGGATCTGTGGTTGGTATGTATGTAAAGTGAATTGAAAATTTCTTAGTAATAAAAAATTAAAAAAAGAAAATACTGCTTTCAAATACTCTTGAATTGGCCTTGATTTTTCTTAGAAATAAGTTAATTTTTAACATTTAATACTTTGATGGTTATTAAAGTATTTCCTATGGTATATTCAAAAAATGATGAAGACATTTGAGTGTCCCATCCCATTCTTGTTTAGAGCTGGGATGTCTGTTCTTTTTACAGTGCAAAGAAATGCAGAGCTTAGCTTTTTGATACTAATCATTTGGGACATGTTTCATATTTCTGATCTGTGGCTCTGGTGTTTGTTAAAACAGCAGCAGTAAGTGATTCTAAAAGGCCTTTGTCGGAAAGCTGTCTTGCTTTCCACATAATGCTTTCCTTTATATTTCATTACAATTGAGTTTAGCAGGGTATGTGGGTGGCCAGGTATTTCTGGGTTTTTGTTTATTTGTTTTTGTTTTCCTTAAGTTCTTGTCCTTGGAATGTGAACATGCTTCAGTTTTGCTCTGTTTCCTTCTGAACTGAGTCTGGTAGAAACACAATGTGAACTATGCAGATGACATGGTACCTTATAGACACTGAGCCAGCAAGATGAATGTAGGACCAGCCTGACTGTTAGGATGGTTTATTAGACCAGAGACTTTCAGTGGCCCAGGTTGTCCACTTAGGAACTGCTATGTGTCAGAGGAATAAAATCTTTTTTTTTTTCTTTTTAAGCACTCATGTTGCCTTAGTTAGTCTCTCTTTGAGTAGCAGCACTACGTGGGACTCTTCCACACCCAAACCACTCTCTATTAATGTTAGAGATAATTAATTGGCATAATGAAAAAAGGTGGGAAAGGTGTGTCAACTTGTGCCTTTGTAAGTAAATTACTTTTGACTTCCATACTGCATTTCCCTCCCCCACCAGCCTCAAAATGAGTTTGAGAGAAGAGTATTCTGGAGCTGCTATCTATAGACTAGACATAACTTGTCACAAACTGATAAATACCAAACCCATTGCTTTCCAGGGTAAATGAGAGACTGACCCTGGGGAAGTTAAGAAAAAATTATCATCAGAATTTAAGACATTTCACATAAATATATTAAACAAATGGAAAACTGTTTCATTAAGACAGTAAATTAGACCTAATAGAGCTGTTAGGGTTTTGGATATTTTTCTCTTTATTTGTGCTCCTCTCGAGATTCAGGTCCTTGGGAGAGAGAATCTATTTAATTAGATATAGCTATTTATTTGTTTATTTATTCATCTGTTTGTTTACTTACCTAGTGCTGTAGCTTGAACCTAGGGCCATGTACATGCTAAGCAAGTACTCTAACCCATTGAGATAAACATACACACACACACACACACACACACACACACACACACACACACACACACACCCTTTCTTTTACTAAGGTGACCAGGCTGGTCTTGAGCCTATTCCATAGCCCGCACAGGCTTTGTTTGTGATTATCCTGTCTCAGTCTCCCTGAAGTTAGGTTTGTAATCCACCACCAAGCCCAGCTCTTAGCATTGGTCTTTTTCCAGGCAAATGTGAGATGGTTTCATTGTCAGGTCCATCGTGAATTGACTGAAAGGTAGTTCTTCAAAGTAAAGTTGAAACTCCACTTATCTGTACTCTGTGGTGTCCTGGAGGCAGCTTGCATTGGCTCAGGGATCCAGGGTTCCTTTCTAACTCCATCCCCAGGAGCATATTGCTGGGTTCTTGAAAATGGCCATGCTGTGATTACTTAAATCTATGTGCAGTGCTAACCACTGTACATAGAACACTTCCTCACAAACCTGGGAGCTCAACACGTGCCAACACATTGTATCCTGCACAGCTCTCCCTGCTTTCTCTCTGGTTGTCTGTATCACCCCTAGAAAACAGGCTGACTTTGCATAAGACTGAGGAAGATTTATTGATTTAGAAAAATAACACTTGATGAGAATAAAAGTTTTATCACATAAACATGTGGCCGAATCAACATTTATTTTGCATTATTTGATTTGAACATTACGTTAAGTACACGTAGAACATGTGTCGGGCTAAGATGGAGTGTGGGGGTACTAGTTCAGCTTGAAGACAGACTTGTTAGCGAAGTTTCCAATCGGCTTTCTATTGGTGTTTGAAATGAAAACAGCTCTGCTTCAGTCTCTGAGTACTTCTCATCACCTAGTCTCTGATCACCTCATACGTAGAAGCATTGCCTTAGAGAAACTGCAATTCAACAGACTGTCAGCAAGGATGCGATGGGCGGCCCTTCAGCAGAAATGTAAGAATTTGGAGGAAAATATGGTGTATTTTACTTTTATATTATTTCACAGAATTACCAGAATACAGAAGATATGAATTAGATTTTATATTTATATTTTAGTTTGAATTAAAGACCATTTCCCAGATAGTTTAACAGACTATGTTAGACATTTTGATAATTTATTTTGTTTGATAATACAACAATGAGAATTATTGTTGTTATTACAGTTAGTAATAGTATGTCTCTCTCATCTCTGTCTCTGTCTCTCTGTATGCACGTGCATGTGCATGTACATGCCAAGGAGGTGTGTGTTTTTCAGAGGACAACTTTTGGTAGCTGGTTCTCTTTCCTCTTTGCCCATGCAGGGTATATTTTGTTTCTCCTGTGATGTGTACTCTAGGCTAATTGGTTTCAAAGTCTTAGACAAGTCTCTTGTCTCAACCTCTTATCTTTGTTCATGAGTTTTGTTATTACAGATGTGTGTGTGTGTGTGTGTGTGTGTGTGTGTGTGTGTCTTTTTTTTCTGGTTCTAGAGATCAAACTCAGGTCCTCAGGCTTGTATAGAGGTGCTTTTAACCATCAAGCATCTTGCAGGCCCTGATCAGAATTTTAAAATTCAGTTTTAGCATATTATTTTTTTAAATTTAGTCAATGAATTTGTATTAAGCACTTATAAGGAAACTTGTTTCTCAATTATGTATTGTGGGCAGAGCAAATGATATTACATTCCTGACAAAAGCTTGAAGGTATGCTATCTGTTTTTAAATGTTTATTTCTGATTTCTAATTCCCAAGGAGTTAGGTTTTTTTTCTTTTAGATTATTTATTTCTTTATTTTATTTTAGTATTGCTAAAAATATAAGAGAATTGCTTTTTTTTATCAAATAATGAGTCTGAGTAGAATGTGGATTTCTGAGTATGTGTTTCAATGTAGTTTTTAAGATTTCAGGTCTAGATATATGCCACTCACTATGTGCCAAATGCTTTTCTCTAAGTGCTTTGCAAACATTAGTTCATTTCTATGATTGCTGTATGATTGATGAATAGTTGATGAACCTAAAGTATAGAAACAACAAGGGGAGTTTTCCGATCACACAGTAATGGGAGAATCTCAAACGCAAATGATAACTTCAGATTGATAGAGGGAGAACCAGTTCTTTTTTAGGTGTATAATTCTTGATAGGTCAATCACCCCTTAAGGCAGGCTCCAGACTCAAGAGTAGTTGGGCAACACACCTAGGATTTGATGGGTTTAAAATCAATAAAGAGGACATGAAGTTGGATGGGTAAGGAGTTAGAGGTGGATCTTGAGGTATTGGGGGAAGAGAGGTGAATATGATCAAAATGCGTTGAATGAAACTCAAAGAATTAAGGCAAATGCTATTTAAAAATTTCTGTAAAATAACTTTTAAAGAAATTCTGTTAACAATAACCAAAATGAAAATAATGCTAAAATCTATCAACAGTAAAATAAGCATTTAAAAAGTGACAATAGAAAATTATACAGTGAAGAAGTGAGCAGGTCATTATTGTCTACAACCATATGAAGAAGCCTGAGAAATTTGATAATGAGCAAAACAATAAAAACAAAATAAAACAAAAAGACAACCACCACTGTCTTTGTCAGGGTTTCTGATGAAACACCAGGACCAAAGCAACTTGGGGAAGAAAGGGTTTATTTGGCTTACTCTTCCACATTAGTGTTGATCACTAAAGGAAATCAGGACAGGAACTCAAACATGACAGGAAACCTGGAGGCAGGAGCTGATGCAGAGGCCATGGAGGGGTGCTACTTGTTGACTTGCTCTCCATGGCTTGCTGAGCCTGCTTTCTTATAGAATTCAGAACCACCAGCCCAGGGATGGTACCATTCACAATGTACTGGGTGCTCCCCCATCAATCACTGATTAAGAAAATGCCCTATGGACTTGCATACAGTTCAACCTTATGGAGGCATTTTCTCAGTTGGGGTTTCCTCTTCTCAGAGGACTTTCACCTATGTCAACTTGACAAAAAATTAGCCAGCACAACCACATTTAACCATCAAATGAAACTAAAGACTGAATTTTCTGTTTAAATTTAGATTTGTGATGGAATGGTATTATTCCATTTTTATAGATAGAAAACTTTATCAATGTGAAACTGATTTGTGAGTTCAGAAGCTATAGATATGTTTACATTAAAGGAAGGACAGCACCATGAAGGAAGGACATAGATTTTCCAATGTGCTGGCAACCACTATTCCTTCATCAGTTGGAAGTCACCCAGGCTTTCCCACTTACTGAGGATCCCTGGAGCTCTGGAATGTTGTGATTTCCCCCCATACTATATTAAACTTTATAGCAAAGTTAAGGAATATTGACTAGGCAAACAGTAGGGAAAATAGTATCACTGGAGCCAGAAACAGGAGTAAGAAAAGATGACAACTAGAGTTAAGAAGAAAATTGTTTATATGCGGAAATGTTCTGAAATCAGTCAATACCAGTTGGAAGTAACTGTTGATGGTGGGAAGGCTTCTCTGAAAAGGGCCATACAAGTGATAAATATTTTAGGCTCACACATGACCTTTGTCACCTATTCTTATTGTTTTCTTTTAAGTGACTCTTCAAAATTAAAAAAAAAGTCATTCTGAGTCTCTTGGCTAGGGAAACAGTGCATAGTTCAAATATGGCCCCAGGGTAATAGTTTGTTAGTACTTTACCAGTAATGCTCAAGAGATTGAGAAGAGGAAGAGAGGGGAATCTGTGATTGGTATGTAAAATAAATAAAAAAAATTCTTAATAAATCAAAGATTGGAAAGAGTTTTTGCCTTCTCCATTTCAAGTAGTGATTCCTCCAACAGGACTTATCTGAGTACCTCTGTGCTTTAACTGGGCAAGACAGCCAAACAAACCTGCAAGTCAGAGCTCACTGTGATGAGAACCCTAATGGCCACATTTGTGTTTGTGCTTAAAAACAGAAACAAAACAATGTGGACTTTCTCTTTTTTGTCAAACTTCAAGAAAAGTAGAGTTTTACCTAGCAGAGAAGGGAAAGGTGTCTTACATGAGAGATCCATTGTGAATATAGCCATACAAGCATAAGAGAGCACTAGGTAGTGATCTGTGAAGTTTATGGCACAAGAAATTTATGTGGTGGAACATCATAAGCCTGAAATCATATTAGACCAGGCTAGAGTGATGTTTGCCAAACATTTCTCAATACAGCATGCAGAGACAATGGAAATAATGCACTGGTCTGGAGTTCAGGTTAAACAGAACAAGCAACCTGTGATCGGAAGCAATGAAACTGTAGCACCATGATTCTTCTAGGTTTTGAAGTCTGGTTATCCTGGTGGATGGACTCAGAGAGTCACCTAAGGCTGAGACTTGTAGATCAGTTCTGGCATTGGTCAGGTGACAACTCATCTGTGAATTCTCTAGTTTCCATTTCCTCCCCTTTGTAAGATGTCAATGGTCCCTGAAAGGAATAGTATGAAGATTAAAATTGAGACACTATCAAAGCTTTTGCTAGGGTCAGTGCTCGCCAAATCTTTTCTTTCCTACATCTTTCTACTCTCCCTAATCTTGGCTAAGAAAGGGCCTCTTGACAAGTCAATCCAGGCCCCTTCCTATACTAAATTCACTGCCCTGAGCTGGAGCTGGGACTCATCTGGAATGGAAAGAAGAATGATCAGAGAAACCATCAAATAATGAGTGTGTTTACTGCTCTGACCCAGTACCTTGAAATGAACCCTTTCCTTTATGAAGAGAGAGATATCCAACTATCAGGACACTTAGATATAGGTTTCTCTCTAGGAGTTAGGAAATATTCTCTTTCTCACCCTCTCCTCTGATAAACCAAGGGTTGTAGGGGAGAAGTGGGCTGTGCCCTAAAGGTGAACTAAGGACTTTGATTATACATGGCTTTGGATGAAATTCATCAGCTGATTTCAACAGGAACATCTGTGAGTTCATATTGGCCAAGTCCCTAGAGATTTCTGTCCACTGCTGAACATGCTACTTCCCAACTGTTCAAGAAAGAGGCTCAGAGCTGTGCACATATTTTGAGATGCATTCTGCTGATTGGATTATTTTTAAAGTCGATTTCTTATCTAAAGTATTTCCTTTAATTGCTGCTTTTGGGCCTGATGGTAGTCTCAGTGAAGCTGGTCTAAGTGTGGAGTTACAGAATACTTTGCTACAAAATTGGAAGTAGCCACATCACCCTGCTGATGAGGAAATTGGAGTTCATTTAGGTGAAAAAGTACCCAAGCTAGACCAGGATAATTTGTGGTTTTCCTTCTTGCTTTTCTCTTACCCTTACTCATCTTCCTCCTACCTTTCCTACTTGTTAAGTATCTCCCATATCACATGCACTGCTTTCAGGTTTAATGGCACAAAGAGACTTCTGGTATACACTGCTGAGCTCCAAGTCTTGCTCAGCAGCAGCAGTGTAAACCAATTATTTCTCCAGGTGTATGAGTGATTTCTTAGAGGTGCACATAGGGTTACCAGGGAATTCAGTGGGATGGGAACTGAATTGGACTTGCAGAGTGAGGGGGGGATTTATTTCAAGGAAGTCTCAAAGGATCTGTTGGCTCTAAGTGGACTTTGAAGGTAGTGAGGTATGAGTTAAAATGAGAAGAATAATCTTCCAGACAGTGGGAGGCTGAGTAGTATCATAGCACCAGCCACATATTTCATTGTCCTTAATTTAGTTATTCATGGAGAAGGAAAGACAGAGACATTCAGAGAACTAGAGTCATTAGCTGTGGGTGGGGTCTGGGCTGAATGTTTCCAGGTTCTTGGACCCTTATTAAAAGTGGATTCTTCCAAAAAGTTCACTCATTTTGCCTTACTGTGCATGTACCCCAAACCTGTTTAGACTTTATTAGCCCCTCTCTCCAATTCAGCATGTGTTCTGGAACACATGTAAATAGAAATGGGGTGTTATCAAGGAATTGCTAAGAGAAATAAGTTACTTCCATTGTTTAAAGCAAGTGTACCTGATGCAGGCAGACCTCCAGTTGATAGCTGCATTGTTCAGAGAGGCATGTGTATGCACACAAGGGTTTCAGGATGTAAAGTGCATTGCTAAATGAGGGTATGTGCATAGCTCAAACCAAGACCGTTTCTAGATTGCTAAGCTAGTCTCTATGTTTGCCTGCCTTATAGTGAAAGATGAAGCACACCTGCTTTTCTAGTATACATACACATGCAGCCCTTGTCTTCCCAGCCCACAGACTGACGGTTGAGCAGTCTCTCATGAAGTAAAAAGGATAGAGCCACAGTGGCTAGCCCTCTCACAAACATTTGGTCTAGAGCTGTTTTATTGTAGGATCTCTCTCTCTCTCTCTCTCTCTCTCTCTCTCTCTCTCTCTCACTCACTCACTCTCACTCTCCCTCTCTCCTGAACCTTGCTCTGTAACTTAGGCTTTGCTAGAAATCTTGATCCCTCTGCCTCAGCCTCCTGGATGCTGCTGGGATTACCAGTATGCACCAACACCTGGCCAGCTGTCTGGGCTTTGAAAGGATGGTGTAGAAGTAAAACCATCTAAGATGCCCTTCTTCTCATAAAGGCATTCCCACCACGTACTCACTCATAGGGGGTTCGTTAGGAGAACTCTTTCCCTGAGTTGGCTTTAGGAAATGCAATCCTTTCTATTGATTCAACGCAGATAAATTTTATAGCTGCCTCGTACCATCTTTTCTGGTCTCATTTTATCGGAGGTGGTGCTGTTCTGGAAAGAGCTGTGGAGTCAATAAACAAAGTTAACTAAGTACCGGGCTTTCTCCTTCTCTCCTGTGTAGGAGCTGGGAGCCAGCAGCCAGCATGATCCTGAGATACAGCCTCCCCATAGGTTGTGCCCAGGGGCTTCCATTATCTCTAAGCAGCACACACTCCAGAGCATCTTATTAATGATATTTAATTACATTGAAATTAATGATGTTTTTCCATCTGATCCTGGGAAGATTTTACAGCTGGGAGATAAGGCTGGAAATGTTGACTTCTCTGTCTCTATCTCAGTAGGCAAGTGCCCCCACCCCTTTATCTCTGCTCACTCTCTATTTTCTGCCAGATGTCCATTTTCCCACCTGTACTTCCCCTCTGAACATCACCTCCCCCTTTCCCAGAAATTGTTAGCTTCCCTAGGCCCCAAAATGATCCCTCTCCACATGAGGCCTTCTGAGGATGTGGACAACACAGTTTTTCCTCAGCAGAGGTTAATTTGCATATATCCTGGCCATAACTTCATTAGGTTTGGAACATAGAGACTGTCAGATGAGTGCTATCTGATGACTCAAACAATACAATAATTTCAGCAGACTCTAATCTCATCATTGTATACTTGAGTGCTCTGGCTTTTGCTGATGAAAATCTTTACAGAAGTGGAAAGGAGTATTCAATTCTCAGATTCAGGAATTGTTATTATTTCCCAATGAAAATAATGGGGATTGTAGATAGGATTTACCGAACTTGAACTGTATTGATGGTTTTTGTTTTGTTTGAGCAAAAAAACAGGTGTTTGGGGGAATTCAACATTTCTGCTGTGCACTGTAATACAATAGCATTGAGAATGAAATGTTTAAAAACCCGAGTAGAGGGCGTGATGATGAAAGTGAATTGGATTGTGGAAATTCTTTCTGAGTTCAAAGTCTTGTACTAGTTAAAGGTTCGAAGAGTAATTGAAAATATACTCTATTTGGACTCCCCTGCCCCCTAGGAAATGGCAAGAAATGTACTCCTTGAAGAAGGCTTCACTGTATTGACAACCTGACCATTGATTTATTAGTGCAGAAAGCAGAGCATTACATCAAATGATTTCCCTATTTATTTCGTTTTCTTCTTATCTCACACTCTTCCTTAATCTCCGTTCTGCAATCACAACAGCAACAACAACCCCCCCAAAACAACTGAATAATATCCATCTAGCAACCAATAGAATAGTTCCTGCTGGGACTTAGAGGTTAAGTACTTGCTCTCCCAAAGGAGAAGGGTTTGGTTCCCAGTACCCATATGGCAGCTAACTCCAGCCCAGGTGATCTTGTACTTCCTTCTGACCTCTGTAAGCACTAGGCATGCATACATGCAGGCAAAGCACTCAATCACAAAAAAATTAAATCTAAGAAAATGAAATAGCTCTTGTATCTATTCAGGCAGACTTCAACACATTTGAGGTTTGAAAACCCCCAAGTTATATCTGTATTTGACCTCATGATATCCTTTTATTATTTTTTAGTACTCTTTTGGATCTTTGTTTATTTATTTATCCAATCATTGAATATGTGTTTAAGGACATCTACATAGCACATATTATGATAGTCTCTGTAAGACTAACAATGGGATAATCATAATCTCTAACCTTATAGATACTATAATCTAGAGAAAGCTGACATTGATCTATCTGTCTTATCAACAGAAAGTAAAATTAGTTGTGAGAATTTCTAAGGAAATGGGTATGGTGTCAGGGGAGTTTATACAAGTAAAGTTTGGCTGTGGGTGAAGAGGAACTCTTATCCATCTCTGCTTGGAGAGTAAAATAGTGTAAAAACTATTGAAGCTGTGGGTTGTGTTGTCTGGTTATTCTTTGCTTTACTTCTAGTATCCACTTATGAGTGGATACATACCATGTTTTTTCTTCTGAGTCTGGGTTACCTCACTCAAGATGATATTTTCTAGTTCCATCCATTTGTCTGCAAACCCAAAAACCCAGAGAAGCTAGCTGACAAGGAAGATCCAAAGAGGGACCTATGGATTGCCCTGCAAAGGGGAAATAGATGAGATCTCCATAAGTGAGGGGTGGGCAATGGAGGGTAGGGAATGGGGGATGAGAACATAAGAGAATGGGATGGTTGAGCTGGAACAGGGATGGAGTGGGAAAACAATTAGAAAGATACCATAATGGAGGGGGATATCATGGGGAGAGAGAGAAACCCAGTGCTAGGGAAGTTGCCAGGAATCCCCAAGGATGACCACAGCTTGGATTACTAGAAATAGTAGAGAGGGTAACTGAACTGAACTGGCTTGTCCCAGTGATCAGATCAGTGAATACCCTAACTCTCACCACAGAACTTTTCTCCAGTGAATGATGGAGGCAGAAGCAGAGATCCACAGCCAAACACTAGGCAGAGCTCCACGAGTCTAGTTGGAGAGCGAGCATCAGGATCACGATGGGAAAGCTTGCAGAGATAACCAAACCAAACTAGGGGGAACTCATGAAAGTTGGATCAATGGCTGTGGATTCTGCATGGGACTAGGCCCTCTGCTGGGCGAGACAATTGTGAAGCTTGATCTGCTTGGGGGTTCCCCTGGCGGTAGAATCAGAATCCATCCCTGGTGCATGAAGGGGCTTTTGGGAGCCCACTACCTATGATGGGACACCTCTTGCAGCCTTAAGACAGGGAAGGGCTTGGACTTACCTCTACTGGATGTGACTCCCCATGGGAGGCCTTGTGTTCTTGTGGGAGGAGTGGGGGGTGGGTTGGGGGGAAGCTGAGGGGGCAGGAGGAGGTAAGAGGGGGATCTTTGATTGGTGTGTAAAATGAATAAAATATTTTCTTAATAAAAACAAAAACTATGGAAGCCAGTGTGGAGTCTTTTCAAAATGTTAAAATCAGAAATACTACATGACCCTGCTCTAGTACTCCTGCACTTATACCCAAAGCACTCTACCCTATCACAAACATACATGAACATCTACATTCCTTGCTTCACTATTCACAGCAGCTAGA
The DNA here is from genome assembly GCA_902168325.1 of Peromyscus nudipes. NCBI lineage: Eukaryota > Metazoa > Chordata > Mammalia > Rodentia > Cricetidae > Peromyscus > Peromyscus nudipes. The sequence continues at coordinate 13,341 of CABHPH010143162.1, forward strand.
AAATGAAACCAGCCTAAACGCCCACCAACAGAAGACTGCATAGCGGAAATGTGACACATGTACACAATAGAATTCTATTCACCTATTATAGAAAATAAAAATTTTAGGAAAACGGAAGTCACTGGAATGTAATATATTGATTGAGGTGACCCAGTCTGAAAAGGACAAATCACATATTCTCTCTTGTACACAAATCCTATACTATTTCCTGAGTGATGACACCCTTTGTACTTTCACATGGAGGAGAAAGTTTTTTCCAAGTTGCTTGATCCCCAAAGGGGAAGGTTAAAAAAAAAAATCCTAGGGCATTTGTCTTCATCCAGCCCTCTTGCTCTCCTTCATAAGCTTTGTCATCATTGGTAAAAGTTTGCTTTCTAGATGTAGGCTATAAGATGTTCGGTGACAGGCTTGTGTATTTATCTGCACTTTTCTAGTTTGAATAAAGGATAGTAGAATGGGTCTTAAACTTAGGTTTAAAAGATTGGGCTTTTCAGGGTGAGTTAACACCTTTCAATCTCAATTTACCTCATGAACAATGGCTACAAGATTCAAATTAGGTTGCAATGATGATGGTCATTTACTTGGCATTTTATCAGTAACCAGAATTCATGTTAATATAGGTTTTAAAATAATGTTATGATACGCAATTGGTGCTTTGATTTCAATGGCTCCTCATCCATAAATTCAGTCAATGTGAATCAAAACTACTCAGGAAAACTTTGTGTCTATATTAAACATGTGCCCAGTCTTTTCCTTGTCACTATCATCTGAGCAATATAGTCTAACAATTACTATAGCATGCACATTGCATTAAGGTATTGTAACAATCAAGAAATGATTTAAAGTACAAAAGAGTAAAGCATAGGGTATGTGTCGATACTGCCCTGTTTAGCATAATGGGTTCCTATACCTATAGGCCTTGATATTTGTAGGTGTGCTGGAGCCAATTCGCCATTCATAGCAATGGAAAATGTACTCTGTCATCCAAATAAAGACAGGAATAATGCTTGCCCTTGACCACTTGTGCTGAGGTACCTCACTCTTCTCGATTTAAGTAGAGCATTTGGGTAACTCTGTTTACCAGCTTTATTCTCTCTTAAATTTCAGTTCAGTTCATTTATCATGAGTGGACACAGATGGTGATTGCCAAAACAAAACTGAATCACTCACTGAAATGATTCAGGTCCTCAAAGACCTTCATCTGAAATGTCAATGAAGAATTAAAAAAATAGCAAGTTGGATCATTCTTAGATGTGGCAGTGAACTGCAAGTTCTAAGATTTTCTGGACCTCAATATGACTGGAAAGTACGGTCCTTTAGTTAATTTTTTCATTTCTGTGACTAAAGGACTAACAAGAAAGCCTTTGTGTAGGAAAGGTTTATTTTTTTGGCCACAGAGAGAAGCAACCTTCTATGGCAGGGAAGCAATGGCTAACATGAGGTCTGGCGTGGGCAGAACCATAAATAGCTGCTTGCTCACATCACAGAAGAGAGAAATCAACAAAAAAATGAGTTCAGATTATAAGCTTCAAGGCCTAGCCCTAATTGATGGACTTCTTCCAGCTAGCTCCTATCTCTCAAAGGTTCCATAACCTCTCTGAAAAATGCCACCAGTTAATGACCAAGTGCTCAAACACATGAACCTGTGGAAGATAATTTGTGTCTAAACCATAGCAAAGGGATGTCTAAAACCCATTCTAACTCTAAACTTCTTTGTTGACAATTTCTGTAAGTACCCCAAGATATAAAAGTTCAATAATGAATTCTCATCATGCTATTGTTATTCAGGTAATAAGTAACCTAAGTAAATTACCTAAGCTCTCTGAACTTATTCTTTCTTTTGTAAAATAAAGTTGTAAATACTAACAGGGTTCCTAAAAAGAGAAACGGACATACCTGTAGTATTTATAAGAATCTCTCTTGCATATTAAGCACCAATTGCTGTTGTTTTATTTTATATTTCTAAGAGGATAGTATATGAACTTTTATACTTTATTTGAACTCATTATTTTCTTAAGTGGAATGAAGAGCCACTGAATTCTGTGCTGCTCAGGCCAGTCATTGTTTATCACATAAAATGGTCGAATTCCTTCAATACTGAGAGTGGAATCTATCTCCATTACTTGCAATTACTTCACCCATAATCATTAGGTATCAATCTTATGAATCATGATACTGTTGTATATTGAAATGTAAGGAAGAAAAATGCTTAGGAAAGTAAGGGGAAGTGCATGTGAAATTTTAATATTTATTTCTAAAACAAATCTAGCATGCTTGTTTTTGAAGGACTTGCGGCTTCATAG
>CABHPH010143164.1:1762-21751 GCA_902168325.1 Peromyscus nudipes
CTCTCCCTCTCCCTCTCCCTCTCTCTCCCCCTCTGCTTCCAGACCACCAACCACTGTGAGATGGGCAGTTTCTCACCACACACTCCCCACCATAGTTTACAGCTTTGCCACAGACACAAAAGCAATGGAGCCAGCATGTCCGTCACAAACTGAAACTTCTGAAACCGTAAACCAAAGCGGGAATTTTGTCTTTCAAGTTGTTTCCCGTTTTTGTTTTTGTTTTTGTTTGTTTGTTCGTCTATCACAGTGACTGAAATCAACACACTTTGGTTCCTAGGCCCGGGTCTGCCGACACTGGCGTTAACGCACATTAACCTTGTTGGCTTCTAGACATGTCTACAACTAGTAATGTGTGGAGAATCAAATGTATGTCTCTCGCCCTTTCTCGTCCCCTTTAGAGCAACAAGATATTTCATTTCTGCAACCCACTCAGCTTCCAGGCATAGAGATGAGTGTAGTGGGTAGCCATTCCAGCTTTGGTCTGGAAGTTCCAACCCCCATTGAGGCTTCGATAACTATCACGCCTACAAGGCGGGGCCAAGGGAGGGCCTGAAGACCTGAGATCGGGACTTGGTGCTCTCTTGTTTCCTGGACCTGGACGCGAGAGGTAGACCGAGGAGAGTTCTCCAGAGAACACCGCCGGACTGCGCTGCGTCTTTTCCAGAACCCGCCACCTACCTATCCCTTCATTTGTAAGTTACCCACTAAATAAATCTTCCTTTTAACTACGTGGAGTGGCCTTAGTAATTACACCAATAGATGAGAACAGAGGGGCAGCAGAGGGCTGTGCGGGTCTCTTTATTGTTCCCGGGCGTGGAGCATTATACACAGCGCGTGGCGGTCACTTAGCTGGTAAAATATCTCAATAAATAAACAAATAAGCAACATATACACTGAACAGGGAATATAAAAAATGGCTCGCTGAGCAGGCCATGGAGAATAAAGAGCAGGAGTGTGTGGGCAAGAATTCCAGGCTTCCTCGAAACAGTCACAGGAGGTCTGGGGCGGGAGGGGTCTTGAGTTCTTGTTCTGAGAGCCTTGGTCCAGTTTAAACAGGTTCTACAAGAATGCATTTCTGTTTTATTTAAAAATATACATTAAAAAGGCACTTAGAGGGAAATACAATCCAATATATCCTTACAGATGCACTTTTGAATCTAGAGCTTTCCAGAAAGATTCCCCCAAACCAAAACCCAGGAGAATGATCCAATGGTAAGGAGATGAGGCCACAGAAGTCACTGGCAGGACGGCTGGTGCCCATCCCATGGGGCATCTCTGAGAAGGATGTGAACCCGGGTCTGCTGTCCCCTCTGAACTCTCAGCTGGGGCGCTGGGGGCATGCGGGGCCACGAGGTTGTCCAGGTGTCAAAAGTCAGAGCCGCAGATGCATCCAGTTCCACTTATGCCGAGGCGTGCAGGTGGGTCTGAAAGAGAAGGAGACGGGGTGAGATGTGGCAGCAGTTGGCATTTGGGGGAGTGTGGCCTTTCTCCGGGGTCCCTGAGGCTGCAGGGACCGAGAGCTGGATCTGTCTCATTTGTACCAATTTCCAACTTCTCCCCCCCAGAAGCCAAGCTGGGTGCAGAGGTCCCGGGAAGTCTGCTCTCTGCTCGTCGGGGCGTCGGTGGTGGTGACCAGAGCCATGGAACGAAGATGCAGGAAGACAGCTGGGGGCAGCTGTCAAAGGCAGACAAAGTTCTCTTTGCAAATTCTTGGGAACCCGTATTTATGCTTTGGAAATAACGATAGGTTCCCAAGATGTTGCGTTAACGTGTAAAAAAATCGTATCATCATTTCAACCCTTTTCCCCTAAAGTATAAACAGACCCCCACAGCACCATAGCTTCAACATCTGCATGGGCTCAGAACTCATTTACACACCTTTGTGCATGGTGTGGGACATATGTGTGTGTACAGGATGTGTGGAGAAAATTGTGTGTGTGTGTGATGTGTGTATAGTGTGTGTGGTGTGTGATGTGTGTATATAGTGTATGTGTGGCATGTGATGTGTGTATATAGTGTATGTGTGGTGTGTAATGTGTATGTACAGTAAATCTGTGATGTGTGATGTGTATGTGTGGTATGTGTATAGTGTGTGTGGTATGTGATATGTGTGCACAGTGTATGTGTTGTGTGTAGTATGTGATATGTGTGGGTGTGTGTGGTATGTGATGTGTGTATATAGTGTATGTGTAGTATGTATATGGCATGTGATGTGTGTGTATAGTGTATGTGTGGTGTGTGATATGTGTGTATACTGTATGCGTGGTGTGTGATATGTGTTCAGTGTGTGTGGTGTGTGTGGTGTATGTATGTGTGATGTGTGTATAGTGTATGTGTGGTGTGTGTATAGTGCATGTGGTATGTGATATGTGTGTATAGTGTATGTGTTGTGTGTAGTGTGTGTATATAGTGTGTGTGGTATGTGATGTATGTATCTAGTGTGTGATGTGGGATGAGTGTGTATGGTATGTGTGGCATGTGACGTGTGTGTATAGTGTATGTGTGGTGTGTGATATGTGTGTGTATAAGTATGTGCGATGTTGCTTAGTATGTGTAGAGTGGGTATGTGTGACATGTGTACAGTGAGGTGTGCAGCGTCTATTATGTTGGTTTCTCACTCCCTCAGCTGTCACTGAGATGTACTTTTCCATGACTACAAGGTCATACAACTGAGTTTTAAGTCATGGGAGCCGATGAGACCCGACGCTAGTGCAGCTTACGACCTTGAGTCTGGTGTGGGAGCCTCCCGGGGGTCACCTCGCACAGCCTCTACTGGGGCCACCTCCTGGAGCATTCAGATATGGACAGCATGTCAAATGTCATGTTCATAGTGAGAAGCTGTATTCCCATGCCACACACCCATGACCTGTGAGGCAATACACTTACACATACATACTTAGACTTACATACATACATACACACACATATGGACATACATGTGCACACATATATGCACACACACCCCTGAAACACACTGGGTGCTCTGTGCAGAAACAGCCCATCCTCCCTTAGGGAAGGCTGACCTGGAGCCAAACTGCCTGGGAGGGAGGGAGCGTAGACAGACAGGAAAGGGCAGCCGTTCTCTGGGGAAGGGCACCTGTGCTGAGGATGGAACGTCCTTGAGGACTCTGGCGGTTTTGACAACAGGTCTCCGCCACTCGCGTGTGCCCACCTGGAGCTCACTGATGTGTGGGGAGACGGTTAGACGCTGGTCAGAATGAGGGGGTGACCATTTATCCAGGGTTGCATTGGTGCCACATGGTCCACGGTGTGAGGAGGAAACACTAGTCCACGTGGAAAGTATCACCCAAGTGGGCGATGAAGCCGCTAAGGTGGGGACAGCCACGTCTGAGCCGTCCTCCAGGGCAGCAGCCACACTGCCATGCCTGCTGGTGTGCCAGCCTCTCAGACATTCAGCCATACCCTGCCCAAGGCCTGAACTCTGTGAGGGGCTTTTCAAAGCTCCGGAATGCTTTCCCCTTCTGGAACCATGACAACAATCTAGAAAGTCTAACATTTTTCCTAAAATTGGGCACACACACAGACACACACACACAGACATAGACACACACACACACAGACACACACATAGACACACACACACACACACACACACACACACACACACACACACACGTATGCTTGCTTGCTCCCTCTTCCTCCCTTCCACCTCCTTTTTTTCAAGTTCAGAGTACTCCAAATATTTAAGCCTTTTTAAGTGGTCCCGGGCAGAGAGTCAAAGGCTGCTCTATTGGAGAATGTGGTTATAATTAGATAATTAATGGGGGGTGGGGGAGGGAGCTAAATGGAAGCCTTCCTCAGTGGGAGGAAATAATTAAACAGCTTTTGATATCTGAGCCGAGCCGGCCCGCCAGGGGAAGCACAGGATAGTCCACGGGAAGCACAGAGTGGCAGGGGCTGTCCCAACAGGGCAGGTTTTGGGGTTGGCTTCATCTGCCGCAGGGGCCCAGGGCTCAGGCAGAGGCAAGCGGCAGGTTCATCAGTCTTCTTGACTGAGAGCCTCCCCGCCGAACCCCCTGATGTCACCTTGACCCCACACGTCTGTAGACACGGGCAAATGTAAAACATCTGGGCTCAAGATGGCCTCGCCACTGAAGGGCTACAGCATGGGCCTCCTGTGGCTCAGTCGGGCTCTGCGTGGCCCGAGCCGGCTGCAGAGCTGCCGCAGCTGGACTGAGAGCTCAGTGGTCCCCGAACCAGATCACCCGGTACCTCGTGCTGGCCAAAGGAAGGCACGCGGCGCTGGCTGTGAAGTGTCTGTCTGTCCGTGTCTGCCCTTCCATCCTCCCTCTCTCCCTCCCGCTCTTTCTTCCTTCCACACACACACCCATCACCTCCCAGCATGCACTGGGTGTCTGGCACGTGCAAGGAATGGCGCTGGTCGCTGAAAAGGCTGACATGAATCAGAGAGTCTGACAGCAGAAGAAACTCGCATATAAACTAGACACTGAAAACTGTCTCAAGGAAAGCACAGGCCAGATGCTGCTGCAACGGAGACTTCGCTGGACTGTCAGAAAGAGCACACTGTGTGCATGTGCACATCACATGCACACACACACATGCATGCATGCATACACATATGCACACACATGTATACACACATGCATAAGCACACACATACATACATATGCATGCATACACATGCATGTGTACACACATGTATACTCACATGCACACACATGCATAAGCACACATATACACATATGCACACATACATATGTACACACACAGGAATAAACACACACATGCATGCATACACACACATATGCACACAACACATCTCAGTTTCTCACGTGGTGCCCCAAGAGGTGGAAGAGAAAGTGACCACAACCATGGTTGTGGCCATCATCTACAGCACAAGGAAATCCAGGGTTAAGGTGTTAACTGACCCCCTTGCCCCTAGAATGAGAACTTTTGGCTCTGCTGGATCTCGAGGCCTTCCAGTTTACTCAGAGGGCTCAGCCCCTGCCAGTCTGCTCCTGCGGCCCTGCTTCCATCTCCCACACGACACCCTGCTGTCCCTAAAGCCGCGACCCTCTCAACTCCTGATTCCGGTTCTGCAGAGGTTGGGGAAGTGGCCGGCTGGGTAGAAGCTGGGGTGCCATCAGCCCACACGGGGCCCATTGCTCATCCCACTTGGGGGCCGTTTGGGTGTCTAGAGAGCCGTCTTCCAACTAGGGCCCTTCCCATCCTGGATGTATCTGGACACAACTTCCGAGCTGCCCACACCAACCACCAATGGGTGGCTGAAGAGAGAAAGCAAACAACATCATCAGTCTAAGCAAGAAACTACCAAAGACACATCATGCATATGGGTGCTTCTGTGAGGAGCACCTACCAAGTGGAGGGAGGTGGTCTGCTTTGAAAGAGAAAGAGTAGGTTGGAAACTATCAAAAATGACTCTCAGAAGCCCCAGGAAGCTTAGGGGTGAAGTGGTTTTAATCAAGGAGGTAATGAATAGGAAAGTAGACGCTGAGGAGTAAGTCCTGAGGTCAGACGCTGCTGGGGAGCCTCCCTGTCCTGGAGACAGGTGTCAGCCATTGAGGAGAGAGATCAGGAATATCCTCTCAGCCAACCAATAGCAAAGCCTTCAGATTAAAGAGGGACTTGGGTCTGGAAGGAAAACTGAACCGGGCCACAAAGAAACTTCTGGATTCCAAGACTAAGAAGAAACCTGTGGGAATTCAGACACAAAAAGGAACCAGGCCAGTCAGACTCACAGTGGCTTTCCAACTGTGTCCCCTACCTGACAACGATTCTAGTTGAATCTGGACGGGAAGAGGAAGGCACCAGGGAGGCTGGGAGTCTCAGCTATGGGATCGACGGGAACCTGCTTGGTGTCCAGCTTCTGTCCCCACAAGTGTGACAAGAGACAGTACGTGTACCCCCACTGCTGAATGGAAGGTGGGGAAGAGGGGGAGCTGCAGAGTCGTTGTGGGCTGGGCTGGAGACTGACAGGCTCTGGAGCTGCCTCTTGGGTTGGGATACCTATGGGTGCTGGCAACACTGGTTGTGTCTTTGAGAGGTTGCAGCAGGAAATGCTGTGAGCAGGTGCTCGGGGTGGGTGGTCCATCTGTGAGCTGCCCCATTCCCATTATAGCACTGCCCGGGCTGCCCTGAAATTTGCAAGCTTCCTGCATCCCAAGTCCTGGGATTACAAGTGTGAGCCACCACTCCCAGAAGATCAGTCTCTTAATTGTTGCAATATTCTATCTACCAAACTGAAAAACTCAGAAAACCAGAGTGGACCCATGACTAACTGCCAGCTAAATGACCCACTTACCAAAGGTCTGTATGGACCCATGTGAACAGCTAACCCTGGTTCACAGTGGATTTAACAGATGCCTCAGGACAGTAGCTGCTACTTTTGTGACTTCAACAATTTCAGAATGTAAGCAAGAGGGTACATTTCCTGGCTTTTTTTTTTTTAATTCATGCCTGTTTATTTTAGAGCCATTTTTGGTTGATAGCATGGAGATTTCCCATCTACACTCTGTACTCATTCAGTTACAGCCTCCCTGCCACAAAACAGCAGCAGAGCCAGACACCAGTGCCAAGGTACAAGAACCAAAGGGTGAAACACTCACCCGTGCATCTGAATGAAAAACCCCAAGACATCAGCAAACCAAGCTGGGCTTTTGTTGCTTTGGTTAATGTTGGAGGTAGGGTCTCAGCGTGTAGCTCCTCCTACCTCAGTTTTCCAAATGCTGGCATTACAAGTGTCGGCCTCAGTGGTGTTTTTAAGAATCAATTCCAAATGACCAAAAATGTTAAATTCTGGAATTCTGGAATTCAGAATGAATAGCAAGCCATGGGACCTGAGGAAGGAGGGACAGCTTGGAAGTACCTCCATCCAGATAGGGTGTCAGCTCTACAGCTCTACAGCCCAGACCCTGGGCTAAACCCCAGCATCTACCCAAGAGTGGAGAGGCCTTGGGGATGTGGTTCACCTTCTCTGGGCAAAGACACTAAGCAGGAGTAATGATTGGCTCTACTTTGTGGGAGCTCTGAGGGTCATGGGGACATTTCCTGTCAGTGCTCAGGCTGGCCATGTTGCCATGACGGTGAAAGTCTGGAGGGGAGGAGCCTATCTCCTTCCCTAGCTGGGGCCCTACACCAACTGTGGTAGTTTGAATGAGAATGGTTCCTATATTTGACCCTTAGTGCCTCCCCTCCTCCTTGGTGGAACTGTTTGGGAAGGATTAGGAGGTGTGGCCTTTGTTGGAGAAGGTGTGTCACTGGGGGTAGGCTTTGATGCTTCAAAAGCCCATGCCAGGCCCAGTCTCTGTCTCTCTGTCTCTGTCTCTGTCTCTGTCTCTGTCTGTCTGTCTGTCTGTCTCTCCCTTTCTCTTACTCTCTCTCCTTCTCCCCCTCCCTTTCTGCCTACTGCTTGTGGATCAGGATGTAAAGCTCTCAGCTACTGCTCAATGCCATGCCAGTCTGCTTCCCACCATGATGACCATGGACTATGAAACTGTCAACAAGTCCGCAGTTAAATGCTTTCTTCTAAGAGTTGTCTTGGTCATGGTGTTTCATCACAGCACTAGACAGTAACCAAGACACCCGCCAACAGCACCTGGTTTGCACTTAGTAGCGGTTGAGAGAGGGACACAGTGAAGAGACTAGAGAGGACTTAGCAGCTCCCAGAGCCTAGAACAGGGCCTCTCACCATGCCTGGTGAGCAGTGGCTTTCCTATCACAGGAGGACGGTAGGCCTGGACCAGGATGGGCTGAGAACAGCTCGGGTAGAGGCATGAGTAACGGTGGAAAGACAAGCTTTACTGTGCCAGTGGCAGTTTCATGCTTGAGGCAGAGCGGTGGACACAAATCCCGTCTTCTGACCTCATACTCCATAATGTAGGGAGACAAAAGGAGCTGCAGAAAACTCAGCTGTCACCTACTACAGGACAGTTGGTGAAGACCAGGCTGACATTACTTGGCTGAGAAAAGACACTGCTGACTCCACCCTCAAGCTAGCTCCATCCCCCACCACCTGAGGGAGCCCCCAAGGCCCCAAGACCAGGAGTCTGTGCTGGCATGTGTGCCTTCTCAAAGTTGGTAGTCAGAGTGCCTTTCCCACCTTGACAGAGAAGCAGAAGGAGTCCTGGGCGGGAGGCACCTGCCCACCCCACCAAGCAGCCACAGGACCCAGGCTGGCACATTATACCCATAGTGAGCTGCCTGGGTTTGGATTCTGCTACTCAAAGTGTGAGTGACCCAGGAGCCCCTCAGCTGTCACTTGGGATCTCAGACCCACACCTGCAAAGATGGAAGTTCTCAGCTCTTCTAGGCTGCTTTTGAGCTGGCGTAATTTGGCTGTTCACATCCAGTAGCAGCCCAGCCCTGTTCAGAGGTAAACTGAGACTGAGACAGCCAGTGTCACACAGGTTAGACTGAGACAGCCCATATCACACAGAAGGCTAGAGTAGTTAGTAGCCAAAGCAAGAGTGTGGGTATTTTGCTGTTCCTTTTCTGGGCCTGGCCCCACTGTGGCCCCCCCCCTCCTGAGGTTGTGCGAGCCAGTCTCAAGGATCCTAGACGTACAGGCCATGGATTTCTCAGGACAGCCTCATGTGGACCATGCCGTAGACACCGCTGGCCACCCTCAGTGGTCACCCATCTGAAAATGCATGCACCAAGATGTTGGAGATAAGCACCGAGTCACCTCACTTAGCTGGAAGACTTCATTTCCCACTGGTAAGAGCCTCAAGGAGAGTGCTGGGCCTCTGAGGGGACCAGCTCTGGGCAGTTTCAGGCCTGCTGCCAGCCCCGAGCTCCACACACACTCACCCCTGTCGCTGCCTCCCCCAGAAAGCTGTCTTTTTGACAAACGCATGTGCACAGCCAGGGAGGAAGCAACATGTTTTGCTTCTGAAGGCAAAATCTTCTTCCATTCCAGATCCTCGCAGCCAACTCGGCTCAGAGTAAGGCAGGTCAGGTCAGAGATAATGTAGAACTGTAGACAAAGAGGCCGCCTCGCAAGAGTCACAAGCCAGGTTAACCTGGAGTCTTAGGGCTCTGGCAAGTTAGGAGTAACGATCCAGCTCCCTTGCTGGGTGCTGGGTACTGGAAACTGGGTGCTAGGTGCTGGGTGCTGGGTGGGAGTGGCCAGTGGAGACCTACAGGATAAATGTTGGGTGTGTAACAGTTGGGCCTCTCCCTCCCAGATAATATGTCTGCCCACTCATAACTCTGAGCACCCTCTGGGTGACTTGGGTGGTGGCAAGGTCATATAGGCAAAGCACAGAGCCATAAGACTGGCCTCAAAAACCTGGCCCACCAGCAGACTGAATGAGCTTCTGAAATGGAACAGTGGCTGAACAAGACCTTCCTGAGGAGTTTGAAGATGGGGGTGGGGGGCACTTCTATGGGATGAGGGATGTCAGTGGGGCCGTGGAGGAGGGACAGAGACAGGCTGTTCTTTCTCTGAGGCAAATGAAAATTGCAAAGCAATGGACCTTCTGGGATTCATTTGTTTTTATAGTTTCCTCTGGGTGGCTGTGCCCGGGCCCCTCACAGGAGGGTCCTACCCTTCAAAGGGCTATTGTAGCGCTCGCCTACCTGAAGCAGTGACTGTGTGGTCTCCTTTGTGGGCTTCTGGACCCTGTTTCTAGAGAACTGGGCCAGAGCTTGGCTGTGTATCTCATCAGACAATGAGGAGGCTGTGACGCTAGCCACTGGGCTCTACAAAGGAAGCCAGAGCAGAGATGGGGAGCTGTCCTGGTAGCAGAAGGGGTCCTTTAACTCACCAGGACATCAGGCTTCTCTACCTCCCTGTAATGACCCATGGATGATATTCCATCTCCTCCTGCCGGTGTGAAGTTCCCAGAGTCCCAGAGGGGGATGGTGTTCTCCACAGCCCTCCCAGGTTCAGGGTGGGGCTCAGAACTGTATGTGCTGCTTTGAGACCTGCTGCTCTGATTCTGCTGCAGCTGGGGTGGCCTTGGGAAGGGTGACCCCATGAGGGTGAAGCCTCTGTGTTCTCCAGCTATCTCTGGGTGACAATATCCTGGCACTTTTGAACCCACACAGGTGAGCCATTTGTGGAAAGGACTAGGGTGGAGGTGGGCAAAGATGGCCATAGCGGTCTTCCCACCTCTGCCTCTCTCTAGCACCATGATCCACACATGCGTACGTCCTGGGCTTGCCATGTGTGACAAAGGGGATCCCCTCCCTCATTCTTTGTTCTCATTCCCACTCACTTTCTCATTGGCTCTCTCCTTCGGGGACTCCAAGCTGACTTTTGGAAATGGTCCAAATGCATGGTCCAAAAACAACCAGAGAAGGGTGAAGTTTGCCTTTACCCAGAGCCACTGCAGGATCATTCTCTACCCTCCACCTACTGATGACCCCACATCCCAGGAGCTAACCCTGTCCCTTTGTCCATCTGGTGGGAGCTGCCATATCCCCGTTTTACTGGCAGCCCCCTGCTCAGTGACATCTGACTTTTCTTCCTCATAGGCCACTGAGAGGCTGCAAAGGACATTCTTCAGCCTCAGAGCCACAATGAGCCAGATCACCAGAGAGGAGCTGACCCCTTTCCAAGCCCCGCGGCTTCCATATCCAGGAACTATTTCACCAGTGACTTATGACTTCCTCAGATGTCACTGAATCAGCTCCCACAGAAAGCCCGTGGGAGAGAAAGGAGAATGAAAAACTGCCCCATCCCAGTCTGGTGGTGACAGAGGCTCCTTCAGGGACCATCTAGTCGAACATTGTCGTCTCAGAGACAGAGAGAATGCAGGACACAGGTGGGCTAAGATGGGCAGCCAGAACTCAAGTCTTGGCTGGGAACACTATTTCACATGCAAGGTGCCTGACATGTAAGCACGAACGCTGGGGTGTTAACTCAGCAAATGCATTCAGATGGAGCCAAGGAACACCTGCTCGCCCCTACAACAGCACCAGCTCAACGGAATCTGAAGGATGCCTGCATGCATGCAGCACGCAGAGATGACCACGGCTGGGACTGTCCTGAACCAGCTTGCTGCTCACTTTGGGGACAGACAGCACAACAAATCATGACAGCAAACATGCCATAAGTGTCCTAACAAAGTGGCCATGTAAATCACTCAGGACTGCAGCGCTGTGGTATGAAGTGCAGTCAATATACACTCCAAACACAAACAGTTCTGGCAAAGCCGTGCAAGTTCTTGAAAAGCCTCAGCACTATCTGGGAACAGGGCAAGAAGGGTCCAGAAGGAGAAATAAGATCCAGCCAAGCAGGTGAGGGTGCGGATCTGGGGGGGGGGGGGCAGTGTCACTTTGGGGAGGAGCCAGAGACACGTGGGACTCTATGACAACGTGGAGACAGGGGTGAGTGTTGCAGACATATTGGATCTGCATTGTGGAGCTAAGGCTGGTCATAAGAGATGCACCCCAATGACGAGGGATCCCTCAATGACCCAGAAGACTGGGGACACAGACCCAACAAGGCCATTGGGTAGTCACAGAGGCCACATTGATTACCTCACACAGACCCAGGAGTAGCTCAGCTTCCAAAGCAGGTCCTTAGAAGAGAGAGAAATAAAATCATCCATAAGAAAGCTGGATAACTTACTGTGCTAGGATTCAAACCTGGGCCTCTGGGGTCCAATTCTGCAGCTTATGCTTCCTGCCTAGGATGGAATTCACAGAGCAAGCTGAGAGAAGGGTCTGGTAATGAGCATCCTTGTAGGAGGTAAGGTGGGTAAGAGGACTGGGCCAGCAGTACAAGATAAAGGAAGCCCAAAGGCTGGACTGTAAGAGGTTGAGGGGAGGATCAGAGAAGGGAGATGACTTAGGAATAGTGTCTACATGCAAGGAGCAAAGGAGAATGTATCCAGATCCCAGAAGTTGACCAGTTGGTCCTTTTTGTATGTCAGGCCCCGTACTTGGCTGAAGGCATGCAGCACTCTCACCAAACAGGTGTTAGGGGTCCACATTTTAACATAAGGTTCTGCGGGTCAGTGCACAGCCCCATTAACCGAGTGGAGGGGTAAAGAGCAAGGAGGTGGAAGCAGGTATCCAGCAATCCTCACACAGTGCTCAGAAACACTGAGTCAGGAGAATTGGGACAGGGCTCTGCGATGATTTCCCTGGGCAGATGCTCTGTCACCTCAGACCACTCGTGTGAAGTAGAGAGGTCTAGAAATATGTTCATAATTGCTAAAATTTTAAATTAATATTCCTGAATTAAAACCCCACATTCATAAGTGGTGAGCTGTTGAAATAAGTTTCACACATTTATTTTGCTTTCCAAATGTTTTTTGAATAAGAAAACAATTGTTCCATATTTTCCTATACAGTGATTTTTTTCCTAAGTAGAAGTGACATGATAGCACATGTGTATACATCTCTGGTACTATTTCTAGAGAACACTTCTGTGGGAACCAATTATGGACTATGGGATGCAGAACGTCCTGGTTTCTAGAACAGGTACTTGCTAACAGCAAGCAATACACCCTATGTCCTTAGTGTCAGATTCTGGAGCGCCTACCTGGCTCTGTGGGTATGGCTTTCGGGGTGATCATTCCTCAAAAACTGCAGATATGGTCACAATAGTGACAGGTAGCCTACTGACCCGGCAAATGACATCCTTGGTGGTCTTGCCTCCCTGGATCCATGAGGAGACCACATAGGCTTTTGCCCAGGATGTCCACCTGCAGTGAGGGTTGACTTCACCCCTACAGCATTTCCATCAGTATTTCCTTCATGCATCTTACTTGATGGTATGCATAGGGGTGCGCTTGCCCTCCTTGCAGCCTCCGTGGAGGCACAGGCTGAGTTGGGGCCACTTCCATGTAGGTCTCTCTCCACTTCTACAGGCCAGGTACCTCAGGGACAGGCTGGTGTGTCTCCCTGTGCACTCCTTGCCTCATTTATAAAATGGGCAATGCAACCCTCCCAGCAGGCGAGGAGAAGACACCTGGCACATGGTTGGTGCTCCCTGCGGGTTAAGAGTTCTGCACCAGACCCATGAGTTCCAGAGCATTTATTAACAAATGAGGCCACCAGCCCACGGAGGAAGAGTGCTGCCCCAGGTCACATACACTGGCTTCTCTGGGATTTGAGGTACCTTTTCCTCCCAGGTGATATATCAGACCACAGCTGTCCGAGTGCCAGCAGAATTTTCTCTGAAAGCCATCACTCAGTAGCAAGCATTGGCCATACAAAACAAGCAAAGCAGTCTGCTCCAGGCCCAGAAAGCAGGGACTGAGAGGGAGAGGTTGTCTGTGAAAGAACAAGCCATAGGACTTCCGTGCCTTGGTACCACACATGCTTGACACATAGAATCATCCCTAGGTATCCCAGGACCCCCAGAGAATACTAACATTTGTGGGCACTTAAGTCCCTCACAAGAAAAAATGGAACAGTGTTTTCAGAATACACACACATCCTCCTGCAGACTTGTAAATAGAGGTGTCTATGCTTTGAAGAAAACAACAAAGCATGCCATAGACTTTACATCATCTCTTGACGGTATAGAACCCCTACTATGATGTAAATGCTGTGTATGTGGCTGTTAATGCTGCATGGTTTAGTGGAAGGTCTATACATGCTCAGGACAGAAATACGTTCAGAATTACTAAAATTTTAAATTAATATTCCTGAATTAAAACCCCACGTTCATAAGTGGTGAAAACAAAATCACTCGCAAATGTTTTCAATGCTAGACTTCTAGAATTTGTTTATAGGCAAAATGTACATACGTATATGTATGTATAAATATATATAAATGTGTGTTGCATGTGTGGACACATATATATGAAACACCATGTGTAAAGGCATGTGTAACACGCATGCACACACATATATGTGCACACACATGTAGACACACATTTACATGCACACACTCACACATGCACACATATAGACTTGCATACATATGCATTGCACACACACACACACACACACACGTTTCTTCTCTGAAAAGGGCAACTTGTACCTCAGGTTTACTCTAGTTGTTATTTACTGAGTTCATGGGTTGGGGCAGGGATTTTAAACTCGCATGGTCCTGACTAGTTCACTACCAGGATGTCAGTGTGAATACAGGGAACTGAGTCAGCCAGTCAGACCCAGTGCCTCTTCTTGGCTGGCTTCCACATCCCTCCTCTTTCTGCCCCTCTAGGACTCCAGGGCATCCACAGGTCTGCTGCTAGGAGAAGGATCCCCTGGCATGGGAGCCAGCTGCAGCTTGGACAGTGCAGCGTGTGGACTGCCCAAGGAGGGACTGGACATTTGAAGAGCATGAACGGCCACTTCATGTGCACAGTTTCTTTGTCTCCGATGGACTTGGCCTGGGAAGTCATTTATGGGACTCTTAGATCCACAAACATGCCCTTGCATTCTTTTTCCTATTGAGACAGACAATATTCCTAAGTTTGGAAGCCTGAGATGACTTTTACTGGAATTCTAGCAAAGCTTGAGGCCTGAAATATCAAACAAGATCTTGGAACCAACAGAGCTGAGGCACTACCTACAGAATCCACATGTTTGCTACAAACTTTCTGACAAAACCAGGGCTGATGCTCTACGTCAGAACCAACCCTGTCCTAACTGCCCATTAAAAGCTTTTAATTAAGAGCTAAACTCCATCTTAACATCCCATAGCCAATGCTTTTGCCAAGACAGACCCCATGAATATGCAAAATGGTTTTAATGTCAATTTTATAAGCGAGTTCAGCCATCTACTTCAAGGCCTTGATCCAAAAATCCACCTTCCCTCCCAGGTTCTCTTTAATCAAGCTTGGTCAGTAAATAGACGTGATGCAGATGTCCTGTGCAGCTTTAAAGAATTCAGGTTGAATTCACTTTAAACAAAACACTGCCCTGCAATCAAATAAAAAGGATAAAAGTAAACCAAGAGGGGGAAAAAATCAACAAAACCCTCACCCGAGGCAGGACTCTGAAAATAAGATAATAAATCTGAACCACAGATAAAAACTTGAAATAATGCTTATGGAAAGTGCAAGACAACTGAAGCTTTTCAGCTTTCTAATCTGTGTGACTTTAAGGAAATCTGATCCCCCAAAGCCACGTCCAGCGCTCACATAAAGTCCTGGCCGAACCCTGGCAGAGTTTTATAATTTGTGAAAACTATAGTGAGTAGTGCCTTCCACAGCTGAGCTCCTGGGGCGTGAATCTTAAACAGCTCACTTTATTCCGTCCTCCTGGAGGACACATCTCACAAAGCGAGCATACCCGACAGAAGATTTTTCAGGAGGATGTGAAAGACAAGACATTCTGGGATTGCTTCCCCTTGCAGCAATGTGATTCTGTCAGCATGCATTAGGCTTCACTGCAACAACAAACAAGCCCCTGAATCTGGAGGCTTAGTGCCACATTCTTTCAATTCTGGCTTACTGGGGTTGGCAGGGCTCTGCTCTATCTACACAGTCAGGGTGGGGCTGGGGGGGGGACTCCAACATCTTATGGCTTCACCATGAGTCATTTTCAGGAACTTAGGGCAGCAAGAGCCATCAGAGTGACACACTCCAGTTCTCCCATGCTTTAGCCAGGAAATACCGGTACCACTTCCTCCCAAGGCTCGTTGGTTGGAACCAGTCACATAGCCCCACCCAACATCAGGGGGTCCAAGGAGTCGGAGGAAGAAATTTAGTTAATGGAATCTACAAGTGCTAAGTTTCAAACACAGGTCTATATAAAACAGAAAAAGTAATTTGTAGACAGAATTTGAAGTACTGTCAAAATAACTTAAACGGTGGTTCTCAACCTGTGGGTCTCGACCTCTTTGGGATTGTGTAACATATATCCTGCATATCAGATATTTACATTATGATTCATAACAGTAGCAAAATTACACTTATGAAGTAGAAACGAAATAATTTTATGGTTGGAGGTCACCATAGCCTGAGGAACTGTAGTAAAAGGGTCCCAGCATGAGGAAGGCTGAGAACCACTGACTTAGAGTAACCTCTGCCAAATATCAGGGTTTTATTCCTGCAAACTCATATGGCTGAATCATGTCTGGAGGAGCCACAGGTGTTAAAGGAGGTGTGGCCGAAGGGGACTTAGTGACCCCTGGAAAAAACTCTTAATTATTAAAACATTCACGGAAGTTATGTGATAATACAGACAAAAATCCCAGAAAGATGGTACAGTGACATTTATGTTTTGTTAATCTTTTCTTTTTAATTTTTCTTAGTTTTTAAACCAGTTTTTTTTTTTTTGCAAATTTTATATGTTGTGTTTTGGTCATATTCACACCTTCCCCAAGCTCCCCCTTTCTCTATCCACCCAGCATTATGTCTTAAAAATAAAACAGAGCAAAAGCTCATTGAGTCTAATCTGTGTTGCCTAAATAGTCTTGGATTTATGGTTATCCCTGAGCATGGTCAACCTGCCACAGGCCACACCTTAAAAAAAATAACCCTATCAGTCCCTATCAACTGCCAATATGTCCTCAGTGAGGGAAGTGGCTTCATGCCCACCTCGCCTCTCCGTGCTGGGAGTTTTGTTTGACTTGAGTCTGTGCAGGTCTTGTCCTGTCTCAACTGTTGTAAATGAGTGCAACTGCCCTGCTCTATCTGGAAACAGAGTTTCCTCATCACCATCTACCTCCCATGGCTCTTACAATCTTCCATCTCCCACCCCCCTCCCACAATGATCCACAAGCCTTGAGAGGACGGGGTGTGACACAGATGTCTCATTTAGGGCTGAGAACTCCACTGCCCCTTGGTCTCTGCACTTTGACCGGTTTTGGTTCTCTGTGTTAATAACCATCTACTACAGTAAGAAACTTCTCTGATGAGGGTTGAGGGATGCACTAATCTGTGTGTAAAGCGATAAGTCATTAAAAGTGGGTTTAATACAATGTCTCCTTAGCAGAGTAATGGTGGTAGGTTCTCCCCAGGGGTCTATGACATCTCTAGGCATTGGTTCTTGGCCTGCTAACAGTGCCCTGTGTGTGTTGCCATGGTGTGGGACTCTTCAGGCCTCACCCCTGCTTCATCAAGATGCTAGGGAAGAGTGGAAGAGCAGAAAGCAGTTACAGCTGGACCGGGAGGCTATCTGTGTTCTCTCCATCCTCATAAAAAAGGGTCACCTGTGCTCATCCAAAATGATGTTGGTGTTGCTTGTGTGACTTCAGGAGGCTTGTTCTGTTTGGAGAGCTACGGTCATTTTTGATAGTCCCAGGGTTTGATGAACAGGCCTCCTTTGTCCATGCAAGAAAATTATAGGTAGCTTGAATGGATTAGCCTTGTGCTAAATTTCTCATGTTTCTGGCACTCTCTCCTTAGACTAGACAGGTGTGTTCAAGCATATCCTGAGATCCCCTGACATATTCACTCCATTCCAAGCCTTCCAGGGCAATAATAGCATATGCCAGCTTTCTCTCTGCCTTCTTTGGTCACTGCTGTGGTAGTGGGGTTTTGATAGTTTGAATAAGTATGGCCCCCATAGACTCATGTTTGAATGCTTGGCCTATAGAAAGTGGTACTATTACGAGGTGTGGCCTTGTTGGAGGAGGTGTGTTACTGTGGGGGTGGACTTTGAGGTCTAATATGCTCAAGCTATGCCCAGAGTGGAATACAGTTCACTTCCTGCTATCTGCAGATCAAGATGTAGAACTCTCAGTTGCCTCTCCAGCACCATATCTGCCTGCATGATGCCATGCTTCCCCAAATGATGGTAATGGACTAAACCTCTGAAACTGTAAGGAAGCCCCAATAAAATGTTTTCCTTTATAAAAGTTGCCAGTTAAGATGTCTCTTCACAGCAATAGAAACCTCACTAAGATGGGGTGAAGCTGTAGAAACAGCATTAAGGATTTCTGTGTGACCGTTCTTACTGGCATCAGAGCACCAACACTCACCTCTTCCCACCTCGCATCCCTATTCCCCCTTCCCTGCCCATCTCCTCATTCTCCACCTCATAGTCATTGTCCCACTGGCCAAATGTTCGTCACATTAGCATAGAGTCTCCCAGGCACCTCACACCCTGACAACCAGAAGAGAGCCCAGAAGCATGCTTGGGGTGCAGGATAAGGTGAGCTCCTGACAGGAAGAGAGAACAGCACACCGCAGGCAGGTCCTCATCACTTCTGCTCCTACAGCTCCTGAGAATTCGACTTCTCCTGCAAGCCTCGTACTGTGAAAGAGCACCACGGATGGCATTCTAACATATCTGAAGGTTTTGGGAAGAAAACACTTTCTCCTTAAATAGTCTACCTGGCGTTTAGGGTATTGTGTGGTCGAAGACACAATCAGCCCTGGGAAGAGCTAAGCCACCATCTGCACAGGAATTAACATGTGGGGACCATTCTGTTGGGTTAGGATGAAGCTCACTGTGTGTGTGTCTTCATGGGGAAACCTCCAATGATGTGACCTTTAGGCTGAAACCCCAAGTGTAGTTTTAAGAGCCACAGATCAGCCCCCGCTATGACACGATCCCAGGAATCCCCCCAGAGCACTCAGTGGGGTTCACTGTGTGGCTTGCTGGATTCCCAGGGACCCCAGCAGTGAGTCCATGGCACCATTCTCGATAACGCTGATGGACTCTCAACTGGTACTAAATCCCAAAGATGGCAGGGAGGCACAGTACACAGACCTCGATGCCTACACACTGTGCAAGCAGGTGAAGCTCAAAGCACTGGGAGGTGATGAGTGGCACAGTCATAAGTACCAATCTCCAACCAAGACTGAGGTGTCTCTAAAGCTCCATTCACTGCAGGGAACAGGTCAAGTCAACTAGCTATGGTCTGGGGTGTGGTGGGGCACCATGTAAATCCCTGCAAGTGGCCATAGCCAGGGGAGCTGGGCTCCTGATTCCATGGAGCCCTGCCATATCCCAGGACACAGAACCCATGATATGAGGCAGGAAGGGGGCACTGCTCTGAAGACCAGGCCATGGAGACCCGGAGAGAGAGGGCACAGTCTGGCTCTAATGGCTTAGCCTCTGCCCATCTGCATGATTTGGGCAGGATCTGCAGACTTCCAGAAGCAAAGAGTAAGGAAATGTGGTTCCCAGGGAAGATGTGCCTCCAAGCCCATCTACGTGGTACATGGCCCTTACAGACAAGCTCCTAGCCTCTCTTTGGCTTCACTCCTGCTGTCCCAGGAAGCTAGACGGACTTGCTAAATGATGGGTGGGAAGGAAAATATGGGGAGGAAAATGTGCTGGTATGAGCAGCTCAGACATGGGGCTCTTCTTCAGGGAAGACTGAGCTGTCTGCAGAGAGCCCACTTCTTTTAACTTTGCTAAGCACTGGGGGAAGGGGCCCTTCTTATCAGAGGACATTTCTATTATCTTAACCTCAGCCATATATCCCAGCACCCAAACAGACAGAAGGAACTGTCCATCCCCTGCCCCCAGCTTTGTCCTGGGGCCTGAGCAATGGAACCACAACTGTTAAGTCTGCTCATGAGTCATTCCAGGCCTAGCATCTTGTTTTGAACTTAACCCTCAGCATCCTTAGCATGGCTAGGGAGGGCAGTTTTAGAAGTCAGCTTTGAAGGTCAGTATGGATACCAGGTAATGCGCAGGGGTGTCCCTGGGCTGCATGGAACCTCCCACTCCTCTCTCTAGGGGGGCCACAAGATTTCATTTCAGCAGCAGGAAGCAAGGAGACCTGAAGGGGGCCCTAGGTAGCAGGACCCCAGGGCAGTGTTGAGGATACCTAGGTGACTGATGAAGGCAAGGCCCCACATCTTCCCCCAAGCACTGTGAGTATACACAGTACCTTCCTTCTAGGGAGGAGCTAGACTCCTGAGAGGAGGGAAGTGGCTGGGAGGGGGTCAGATAAGCAGGGTGGTGGAGGGAGGGGCTGAAGGCCGTTAATGCTGGGTGAGACAGACTGAAACCAGAGCTGCCAGCCTTATCAGCCGTCAATCACTGGAGTCCTGCAGATGCAAAGGGAAAGACCAGCCACAGTTATGTGCATCTCACAGCTGGGAAGGCAGAAACAACAAGCCGCTCAGCCTACTGCCTCGAAAAGCAAGGCGGAGAATCCGTGTCCTCCTCCCC
>CABHPH010143164.1:29337-54943 GCA_902168325.1 Peromyscus nudipes
GCAGGGGAGCCCACTTGGGGCAGGAACAGGGGGCTACAAGACCATACAGTGTCTGTATTGGACAATGACTTAGTTCTTTCACCAAGACAACATAATTACTTAACCAGGGTCTCAGGCCATTCCTTCTGTTTCCACCTACACTTTTGGAATCTCTCTCTCTCTCTCTCTCTCTCTCTCTCTCTCTCTCTCTCTCTCTCTCTCTCTCTCTCTCTATCGGTGGGGGGGAGCAGGGAGGAATGAGGGGCAGCATCACACTAAGCAGGTTTTGTGTGCTGGCAGCTTCCTGGGGATGTGCAGAAAGTCTTTCTACCCAGATTCTCAAAATCCAGACGACGCTAGGGCAGCAGTGTCTGGGTTTCTACCAACATCTCGGCACTAGAGCGCATGGTCCCACCAAGTGGTACCGCCAAAGTGATGGCTTTCATAAAGAAACAGGATGCAGACCCATGAGATGACCCAGTGGGTAAAGGAGCTTTCCATCAAGACTGAGAACCTGAGTTCAGTCTCCAGAGCCCACATGATGAGAGAAGAGAACCAACAGCCAAAGTTGTCCTCTGACCTCCACACATGCTCTGTGGCTCCCTCTCACAGTAGATAGATAGATGATAGGTAGATAGGTAGGTAGGTAGACAGACAGGCAGACAAACAGAAAGAAAGACAGAAAGACAGATAGATGATAGGTAGATAGATAGATAATAAGTAGATAAATAAATAAATAGTAAATATATTAATTTTTATTATAATAAAAGTTATTATATTAAAATAAAATTTTAATATAATAAAAGGAATAGGACTGGACCCTGCCTACAAAAATACAGAGCCCTCCTGCCTGTTTCTCTTGGCTGGCTGGCCATGACAGTGTCTCAGGGACACATTTGGAACACAGCAGAGTTAACCCACCTGGGAGGAAAGAAAGGAAAAGGTGAGAAAGAAGGAAAAACCTAATCTAATCACCTTGAGCGACATGACGCCACCTTCCTGGTCCCTCCTTTCTGGGGACAGCACCTACCCAGAAGGCAGGTAGGGATCTCGCATCCTTGCTGTTGATACCAATGTCTCTGGATCTATACGCCAGCCTGAAGTGGGATTCTCTGCAGACTAGTCCATGTGGGTCTGCCCCTGTCACCAAGGTGGGCAAGGCAGCCTCTAGCCACCCCATTACCAACCCGCAAAATGTCCCCTGCCCTTGTCAAGTGGGTGGCCCACACACTTGGTCATCTCTACCCCATCCCTCAGAATTCAAGAAGTCAGTCAGACTTTGAGAGCTGTGAGAACTGAGCAGACACCTTACTTCAGTCAGGCAAAAGAAGAGCATGCTATCAGCATTTCTGAAGTGGGAGTCGGGGGCACAGTGAAATATGCAGAATACAAAATCTGTGATTTGAATAATTTTTAAATATTCCATAACTGTAGGATCAAATGCACTCCTGTTGCAGAAACACCATCACTAGAACATTCCAGAACATTTTCCTCACTCGGTACAGAAATCCCATACCTGTTAGCAGCCACTCCACTTCAGCCCCACCAGGCTGCAGTCAGCTTCCCGCCTTTATATACATTTCGTAGAAATGGAGTTGTACAAGGTGTGGCCTTTTTCAATCCACGTGTCCAGCTTCACATGTTTTCAAGACTGACCCTAGCGGTATGTGGTCTGGCCTCTCGTCCTCTGTCTAGGTGGAACTCTTAGTTCCATCCCTTCCTGAGCTGATAGACACATGTGCTGTTCCTGCCTTCCAACTGTTGTGAGCATCTCTACACATACACAGGTTTCTGTGGGCGCACCTCTTTTCAAGGCTCCAGGTTACGTATATGTGACGGAGCTGCTGGACCAGATTGGCACTTAGAGTTTTTGGTAGTTGAAGGGCTATTAGAAATGCCCACCATTTTACAAAGGGGGAAACTGAGGCCCAGAGAGTCACCCCCACCCCCACCACCACACACCACCTCAGAAAACTGCAGACCTGGGAGCAGAAAAGTGTCCCTTACTCTATGCCTGACTTTGGGTGTCTCATTCGAGACCATCCATCAGATACAAGGCAGTGGGTTTTGCCTGAGAAGGCCCCCAGGGAACCCGCTTGCTACATAAGGCAACGGGCTTTGGTTTCTGTCTAATTAAAAGTTCCCAAATTAGAAAAATACCACGTCAGAAGTTTCTGAAGGGAAAGAGTCACGTGTGATTTATTCTGGAAACAGTGACCTAAATTAATTGCAAAATCCATTGTGTGGAGCCACACCGCTCACACGCAGCCGCAAGCATTTAGCCATCCCCAGAAGCCATTCCTGAAGGCTGCACTCGGTGGCGAGCACCACGCAGGAGGGGCACAGGCGGCACCCAGGGACAGACACGCAGAAAGTGCTCCTTTGTCTTCTGCTTGCCCTTTCCCTCTCTCTGGGCAGAAAAAGTGAAACTATGTAATTGACATGAAACAATACTCGCTGTAAACACAGGGAGCCCTGGACGAGGGAGACTCAGCACCCGACCAGGAGACTCAGACTATAGAAAAGCCTCAGCGTGGCACCTTCCGTCATCACCAGAGTCTTGCTGCTCAGGAGGAAGGTTGCTCTACTGGGTGGTCTGGTCCCGTTTTCTCTGGGCCTCGGTGGCACCTGGCAGGCTCGCCTCTACAGGCTGCCCTCAAATACACAGTGACTTTTGAAGCATCGCCGACCACGGAACTGTACCTACCGGGAAAGGACAGTCAACTGAATCACTGCTTCCCACTTCCTCTCATTAGCTCTGTGGAGGCTGAGTGGGGCTGGGCTCACATTGAGAGAGGGACCACTGTCTCTACCCAAGGATTCGAGCGAGGCCCTCAAGATACCAGGAGAGTGGGACAGCTCTTTGCACACAGCCCTCAGGGGCCTTTCTCTCTCTCTGCCTCCACTGTCTGGAAAGGGTCCTTTTGTGCCCCTGGACACTCAAGCCTTCTTCCCAGGATCCTGACTCCTGACCTGAGGACTTCTGCTTTCCCTAGCATCTCAAGGCCTCTGGTCTTGGCAGGGGTCTCAGAAGCAGGACCACTACCGTAGTTTTTCTGATTCCCTTCACAGAGCGGTGTTGATGCCTGAGAGTCAACAGGAGGCCAGGGTTCTGGGCTTTGTGGCATGTTCTATCCTGGGCCAACCTGGGTCCACGGGACTGCTGAGGCCTTGTAGTGCTATTGTTCCAGGAATGGGGGGGGGGTGGGCAGGGGCAAGCTGATTCTGATAGATCTCTGTCTCCTGAATCTCAGTGGTTCTCAACCTTGCTAATGCTTGCCTTTTGTTTGTTTGTTTGTTTTTTGTTTTTTTTGGTTTTTTTTTGAGACAGGGTTTCTCTGTGTAGCTTTGGAGCCTGTCCTGGAACTCACTCTGTAGACCAGGCTGGCCTCAAACTCACAGAGATCCTTCTGTCTCTGCCTCCTGAGTGCTGGGATTAAAGATGTGCACACCCCCCCCACACACACACACAAGCCGACCCTTTAATACGGTTCCTTACGCTGTGGTGGCCTCGACCATAAAATTATTTCCCTTGCTGTGTCACAACTTCACACTCAAAATAGTTTAGCTACTGTTATGAATGTAAATATCTGATAGACAGGATACCCTGATACGCGACGCCCGTGAAAGGGTCATTTGAAGCCCCCCCCCCCCGGGAGTCATGACCCACAGATTGAGAACCTGCTGCTCTGAGGAATTCTGGGCTGAGAGGATGAGACACTGTGGGCAGCAGTACAGGGGGAGCCCACATGTCCAAACGTCTTCTGCTTCCTCACTACCGTTCCCTACTGTGCCCATCTCTCTAAGTCCCGAGCATTCTTCCTGTTTATATCTCAATTTTCCCCACTACTTTGTCCTTCTTGGGTAAAGGGGCTTTGTCCTATTACCAATCATAGATGACACACACAAATGTACGCGAGGTTCCCTGGGCACCTGACGAAGTGAAATTGTTCCATACAGAAATGACACAGAACTGCCCACTTTTTAAGTATAAAACACACAGAGATACTGGGACGTAAGACCAGTATCTGAGATGAGCAGAGGGGTGAAGAGGAGGACTCTGAATCCACTGGCTCTTTAAAGGACACTAAGGAGATGGTTCAAAGGGGAGCTCTGGAATCGGCAGTAATTTGTCATCTGGAGAAACACTCCAAAGTCCACGCTGCCTTTACAGTCCCAGCTTGCTCACATGGCATGGGCATGCCCTTGGTTGCACAGGGGAGATCAACCCCATAACTCTCTCAGCTCTACTTGAGGGAGTTACCTGTTCTGCCACACCCTCGGGTAGGGACACATCTGGTCCCCTGTGCAGTTTGGAGTTCAATAAAGCAAGTCATTTTGGAAGAGAAAACGCCACCAACTAGGACACTAACAGGATCTTGGATACAGATATAGATTTCTGATTGAGGGTATTTTATTCTAATAGTTAGAAAAACAATCTAGAAAACAAGAGCAGCTACCAGTTAAGGAGAGGGGCCTCCAAACACACATGTGGGTCTGGGGATCTGGGCGAGCAGTTCACACTGCATGGAACTCCCAGGACTCTGGAATGACAGGATCCTTACAGAGGGTGTGTTTGCCCCTCCAATATGACCTTGTCACTCTGGGAAACCTAAGGTCAGACTTTGTGATATTCCTCTCTAGCCGTTAGGTGGGAAAACTCACTCCGACCTCAGGAAATCATTTTTTTTTTCAAAGTCGACATCCTAACTAAAGAGTCAACCAGCGCACTGGGTCAGAGGAGGAAGGACAGAATTTCCAGAGGAAGGACGGCTCGCCAGGCAGAGAGACTCAGTAGCCAGATCCTTCACTAGAAGGTTCCTAGCTCCATGTGCAGCATAAGCAGATCCATTTGACGAGGAGAGCCCCAGAGGCTGGGCCTGCACTAACGGATTGCGATAGAAGCCAGTTTATATGCAGTCTGTGATTCAGAACTAACTGATTTCAGGAAAAGCAATCCCCAAATAAGATGCCATTCACATATTAACCCCATGCACATCAATAGAGGCACACTGATGCTCAGTTTTAAAAAATGCCTCCCCCCCCCCCTTTCTCCCCCACCTTGCAACATTTGGGTATTTTTTTTACAGAAATAGTAACAGCGTTTTTTATTTATCAAGGCAAGCAATCTCTTTAAGAATAAGATTTAAAGTTTGCAAAAGTTTCTGGAAAGCGCCCCAGCCCATGTAGAGTCTGCCAAGCCTGCCAGTGACCTGGCCTGATTCACTAGGAGCACCCCTCTTAACCCCTGGGGTGAAGTCTGAGAAAGACCATGGACACTCTTATCTTCCAGGGGAGGCAACTGGCTGTTGACTTCTGATCTCTCGGCACACCCAACTAACTCAGTCCACTCACAGACCTGAGAGGGATGACTGGAGTATTCGTCTCTAGATGTGATGGAAAGACGATGCTGGCTGCTGGCATTTCCGCTCAGGGAGTGTTAACTCTGACTGGAGCACATAAAGGCACCCTCCAGGCAGCAGAGCACAAGTTTATCACATTCAGGCTACGCTTCTTCTCTGGAGTCTGTTTATTTTACAAGGCAACCCCTTCCTGCTGTCCAAGCAAGCAAGACTCTCTGGGACCTTCTGAACACGGATCACAGAAAGGCTGGGTGGGTATAAGGGTGCTGGAGAGATGCTCAGGAGTTAAGGGCACTGGCTGGTCTTCCAGAGGACCCAGATTTGATTCCCAGCACTCACATGGTAGTTCACAACCATCTGTAACTCCTGTTCCAGGGGAACTGATGCCCTCTTTTGGCCTCCACAGGCACCAGGCACACATGTGGTACACGGACATACATGTAAATAAATCACCCACACTCACAAAGTAAAAATAAAATTATATGAAAAGATACATAAAAGAAGGAAGGAGGGCTGGTTGGCATTTGTTTGTGGAACAAAGGGAAATGGTTCACAGGGAGAGTGTGGGCCTTCCTTCTTTCTGAGCCAGGAAGAGGGTTACAGAAAGTTGAGGTTTCCTTCAAATCCACCGTCCCAGTCACAGCCCAGATAAGCAGAAACACAGATGAACTCCAGAACATCTTCCCCAAAATGTGCCGTTGAGGGGCACGCTCTTGGGGTGGAACGGGAACTAGACAGGGATTTTAGAACTGCTGCCTGGTATCGAACTCGGAGCTCCACCCCATCCTTCACGGGAGTGGCAGAAAACGGAACCACAGAATTGGAGGGCTCAGCTAGGTCAAAGATGCTTCTCCTGAGATCCCAGAAATGAAGTCACAGTTCTAAAGAGGCAGAGGCTGGGTTGTCCCCATCTTCCCTTGGTCACATGATGAAGGGAAGCACTGGAGGAGAGGAGGTTGAGCCCTGAGAGGCTCCATAGACCCAATACCTGGGGTTCTCAGCCCTGTCCTGTCTCACTCATAGTCACAGGACTCGACATGATTCTGAGCAAGAGTTAGGGAACAATAACAAAAACATTCCACGCTGCTCAAACACTCAGAATAACTGTTTTCAAGGAGCATTGAAGGTTTCCTTCATGTTGGAGTAAAGTCACATGGTAACCTCTCCAGCTTCAGATCCAAAGTTCCCTTTGATGTAACAACCATTGGTAATCACTGAGTGGGGGTGGGGGGGATTCCACTGTGCCTCAGTTTACACCAGCATGAAAATTACAGCCTTAACATCACATTCTCATTCCAAATAAACACTCAATTAAGGCCATTTAACACAGCTAAATCACATTGGAAGGCTTGCTGCAGAATTGATTCAAAATGTGTTCTCAAGACTAAGTTCATGATTTGAGATCTCATCCCATGTCTCTGTCTGTCTGTCTGTCTGTCTGTCTGTCTGTCTGTCTCTCTCTCTCTCTCTCTCTCACACACACACACACACACAGAGATACATACACACACACACACACACACATACACACACACACACACAAACTCTGAAACTTGAATCTTTACATTACTTGGTGAATCACTCTAAATCATTCTTTAGAATTTTATTTTGATGAATATAATGATGAGCTAATATAATCTTAACATCCTCAGAAGTAGATGCATGCCCCTTTCAGACAAAACTGTCCATAAATCTATTTGCAAAGTGCAAATAGTCTACTAGTCTGGAAATCAACTCCTGCTGGAATTAAATGTTTGCTTTTATGTTTCTGGGACACCGCTCTTTGCTTGGGACCTTCTAAGTAATTATAAACTGAAACTGTGTCAAGACCTCAAGTTCTATACATACAATAGCACAAACGAGGAAAATGTAGATATTTGTGTAGATTTTTAGTTTATTACTCAGAGATAAAACATAATAAATAATCCCTTATGAAACGGGCCCATTTAAACACAGAGATTATTTTGTATAGAGTATGTTTAATTTTTTTTTTTTTTACTGGGAAGGAAAATTGGGAGAAGTGGGGATACAGATGATGAATATGATCAAAGATATGGTATGCTTGAAAGAAAGCGTCTTCATGAAACCCATTGCGTTGAAAATGTTTATATACCAATAAATACTTTAAAACGTTTAACTTTGAGGTAACTTTAATTTTTCAGAAGGTTCTGTGATCTTACTCATTTCTCCTGAGGATGGCATCTTCCCAAACTCTAAAACTTCATAGCCCCTAGACCTTCAGGTGTTATCATGTTATTCCTGCATGTGCATGTACATGTGGTGTGTGTGTGTGTGTGTGTGTGTGTGTGTGTGTGTGTTCAGTGCCTTGCAGTTTTATCACATGTGTAGGCTCAGGTGACGGTGCACAATATCTTTGGAAGCAGTTTCTGACTTTTGAGTTTCATCTTGGCTTTTGAAAACAGCCGTGTGTGAGTCTCTTCAGTCCTTTCCTTTCTGTGATCATGGTTCCTTCTCTTGGCTACAGTAACTTACTCATCTCTTTGAATTTTACAGCCTCCTTCGTGAACTCACTGCTGGGGGAGAGCTTTGTGTTCACTTGCTTTCTGTAGCACGCTTCTGCTTTCCCAAGGAAAGAAACAAACATATACGACATTCCTGCCCGACTCACAGGGCTCTTAAAGATACCAGGGAGAATAGATGGATGCAGACATTAAGCTGAAAACCTGCCACAAAAGTGCAGCCTTTAAACTTGGCTTATTAAAATGTTTTTTTTTAAAGTCTGGATTTAAACTCCAGTTATGAGTTACAGTGCCCTGTGCACAAAGAGTGGACTTCATGATGTCTTTGCCAGGCAAAATTAGACCCGCATCTGTGCCTTCTATTCGGGACACAAGCTCATGAAGCTGGTGTGAACAATGCTTCCCGGCTTACAACCTGCTTGAAAGAGAGGCATTTTCAGAAAACCTCCGTAAAGGACATTTCAGATGACCTCAAAACGCCATTCCAGCCTCTTCCAGCCCCCTTGCCAGCCAGATGGGAGGCAGGAAAATGCTGCTGCTCTTTAGAAGTTCCGCTCCTCCCCCTCCCACCCCCCAGCAGCTCTTACTGTAGGGAACTCTGTAAGACAATCTCACTTGCATCTCAGGTAACTCAGCTGTTTGGTCTGGTTTACTCCACAAACAAAAGCTCCGCTGGGATTCTGCATTTCCGTTCCTCTCCAGGAAGAGTTTTCTTTGGAGACTAACTAACTACCCGGATACAGCAAACACCTCCATGGAGCAAGCTTCCAGAGGAGAGGAGAAGCTGACATGGGTTGGAAGCCGAGGGGGACACACACTTTGTCCATAGGAGCCAAAAGTGCTCGGAAAGAAAAGAAGGAAAGGAAGGTGCGCCGGTCTGAGATGAAAATCTGTTGAAAAACCGTGCAGAGTCAGCAGAATGGGAGGCGATACCTCCTTCAGTTATGATGGAGACAACAGAATCAATTGTGGCTGAGAAATGGCCGCCTTTCCCTGTCCTGGGCCAGGTGACAGCGACCCTGCTCAGAGGCCTACAGCAGCTCACAAACACTCAGGGCCTCTTCTGAGACTTCTTTCAGTTAGCTGAGTCCTGCTGACTGGGAAGACTCCCGACACCTAGTCTAATTGAGTTTTTGAACACCCAGCCAAGGAAAGACAGGATAAACTTTAGGATAAGTTGGACTTCATGGGTCGGGCCATGTTTCTCTCCACAGTCAAGAACAATTTAGGCTTTGTGTTGTTAGTAAAAATATGTCACAATAGACATTAAAATTATATACACTCCACTGAAACGTCTAGGGTTTTTTCCCCTCCTGAGGCAGATAATTAATGTTTCTTGGAAATGTTACAAAGAAATAACCAATTACAATTAGTAACATTTCCAGGAGACTAGAGTAATTACAATTGTATCTATGCTCCTTAAGAGGAACGGGTTAAGAACAAGAACACAAAGGTGTTCCTTAACAACTGGTAATACATTAGACCAAGGCAGGTCCAGCATCAGTGTATCAAACGTGGGTGCATTTCCTTGAAAAGAGTCCTCTGTGTGTGCAGATACCAGCTTACCTGACTAGCTATTGTATTTCATTATATGAAAAATAACATGACTGCATCTTGCTTTCCAATTCAATGTGTTATCTGATCGTTTCATGTCTTTTTGTCCAAATAAACTCTTCACATTTTTCATTTGTTTCTTACAGATACTGCGTTTTGGATTTTTAAAACATATTTGACTGCAATATGTGATTGAGTCAAAGTTTTTGAAGAGAGCAATTATCTTAAAATGAATTTTAAATGTCCCTACTAAATTCTTGCATCAGGGTAATATCTCCTGGTGTTGGCTTTCAGTAATTTTCTGCAGGGCTATCTTAACTATAATTTTGTTGACATTTTCCTTAAACAAATGCTATGTGTGTGTATAAGAAGATGGCGTATTTCATCTGCCTCTGCTTCCTCAGACGCGCTGTAAACTATGGTGGTATGAAGAGTGAGTGGAAGTTAACTAATGGACACTCATAATTTAGGCAGCAAAAACCAGAATTAATGTATTATCCCTCTGTAGCTTCGAGCACTCGGCCAACCCAAACTTTCTTTCTTAGAGAAATACGTGATTGAGACAATTCCCATCTGTTTTTGACAAACACAAGGGAAGATTCCCACAAGTGACTCTGTTAAAAGCTCTTCTTAACAACTATAAAATGGTCATTATTCCAGGAGTTTATTTCATCAAAACAATTTTCGGTGATAGGAAGAAAGAAAGAAAGAAAGAAAGAAAGAAAGAAAGAAAGAAAGAAAGAAAGAAAAGAAAAGAAAACCCATTATATGAGACCAATGTTTTGTAGTCAGAGCAGAAACTTTCAAGGTATTATAAAATGATAAAAATAGAAATAGATGTTTAGGACAATGGGTGGCCAAGCTGATCTTGATTAATCTAAATTCCTTCTGTGTAAAGTGGAGACTTTCATTTAAAAGAAACTTCACAAGATGTGTGAAAAACTAAGGGAAATTAAGTAGGAAGGATGTTCTACACCACTCTCCCTCAAAAGATCGCAGCAAGGCCTCCAAAGAGCAGAGCCCTCGATCTTGCCTGGAAGACATTGACTCTGGGGCTGCCTAAACAATCTGCTAAGCCGCGGGTGCAGGACGTCCAAAATGCTCTTCTAGAGAGAAACACACTTTCCAGGGATCAGCGGTGTCCAGGTGCCTTCTCCCCAGGCAGGGCCCAGCACATACTGCTTCTTCACCCCCATCCTATGCTCAGACCTGTTACCCAACTGGATCCCTTGCGTTTTCTTGGGGCGGCGCGGGCAGGACCCCTCTGTTTCTTTCCAAGTTCAAGGCTGGTACGCTAGGCGCCCAACTGTAGGTAAGATCCACCTGCCCGCCCTGCAGCCAGCAACTCCAAGCCCTGCATCCACCCTGGCCTGGGTGCCTGGGGTCTCCTGCGCTCTTGGCGCCCAGCGGTCTGCTGCGCAAGGCTGTGACCCTGAAGCCCCAGCGCAGGACAGAAACCCCTCTGCTTCCCAGGTAAACTCCCGCGGCGCCACCGGCCCGCATCACAGTACCTACTGAGCAGGCTAGAGCTCAAACGCTCTAGCATCCAAGGCGCGGGCAGGAACTGCAGTCAGAAAGAGCTGATTGTCTGCACCACGCGTGGGCTCTGTGGCTCCGCAGAATGAGCGCGAAGCAACAAGTCGGACACAACCCTGCGGGCATAGCATCTCCCGGCCTCCGATGGCCTAAAGAAGACGTTTTGACAGCCGCTCACCACAGGGTCACCCACAGACACCCATCCACCAAGATGGAAAGTGTGACCATTTGTCCAAGAAGTGTATTCAGACCTTGCTTGGGAGCCACTGAACAGAGGGTTCCGAACTGATGCCCCTGGCAAAAGGCCTCGGGCGTGCCCCTGGGACAAGGGAGTTTTCCCGTCTCCCGCCAATCCTTGCAAGGTGGAGAAACCCCATCCCTGTGCGGTGGCCTGAGGGATCTCGACGAGGAGGGATGCTCTGGCCCGCCCGCCCACCCACCCGTGCGTCGTGGGTGCCCATCTCACGCAGCACCTACCATGGCGTGCGGGTCCGGAGGTGGGTGGCGCGGCGCTAGTGGGAGGCGGACATGGACCACGCTCCCTCCATGCGCCACACGGAGAAGGCGTAGCTGAGACGCTCGTGAGCCACGTAGCTGCAGCTGGTCATCTTATTGTCCATCTCGTCGCTCTGCAGAACCTGGTAGAGGAAGTCTATGTACCTGGCGGCCAGCTTGAGCGTCTGGATCTTGCTGAGCTTGTCAGAGGGGAGCGTGGGGATGATCTTGCGCAGCGCGGCGAAGGCCTCGTTGAGCGACTGGGTGCGCTGGCGCTCACGCACGTTGGCCAGGATGCGCTGGCTCTGCAGCTCCTCGAAGGACTGCGCGCTCGGACTGCCTTTCTTGCCGCGCTTGCCCGGGGTCGGGCTGCCATCTTCGCTCGACTTCTTGCTGTAGCGCCGCTTCCGGCCGAAGCGCTTGGGCTGCCGCTCCAGCTCTTCCTCGCTGGTGCCCAGACTGTCCACGGGGGACACCGGCGAGCTGGAGCCCTCCTCCATGGCGCCCGCCCGGCGCGCGTGGGGCTGGGGGGCGCCGAGCGCACGCCGCTGGCCAAGCCCGCTGCCGCGGAGCGCAGGCTCCTGGGTCGCTTGCAAAGTCTCTGATTTTGAGGCCGGCTTGTGCAAAATCGAGGTCTCCGGGAGAGGAAGTTATTCTAACTTTTTTGGAAACTCTATCCCGGCTGGGTTGCTAAATAGCTGTCATGAGCGAGGGCGGCGCGCTGATTGGCCCCGGTGGCCAGGGGCAGGACAAGTTCTGGGGCCTTCGCCGGCCGCCCCCCCCATCCCCGAGGGGGGGCGGCACTTTCAGTTTTGTCTCCTCTTTTTCGGCCCTGACTGTGGCCGGCATGTCGGAGGCCGGGTCCGCGCGTGCAGTCTGCGCTCCTACCTAAGGCGCGGGCCGCTAATCAGCGGTGCTGACTCTAGGCTCAACCGGGCCTGGCTTTGTCTGAGCCTCGTGGAGCAGATTTGGCCCTGCCAGGGTTCAGGGTCTCCACGAGGGGTGGAGGAGGCGAGTCCAAACCCAGATGTGCTCCGTGGACTAAGGACGCAGCTGGGAGCCTCTTGGGGCGCGCACTGAGACCTCACCGTCGGCAACGCGATCTTGCCCGCTGTGAGTGGAGCTGTGCAGGCAGAGAGCCACGACCCCTGGCAGGGCAGATACTCGCGTGCTGGCAAAGATGTCCATCCACCCCTTCGATCTCGTCTCTAGGAGCCACAGAGACGCCGCCCCGCTCCAGCCAGAATGCGAGTCGGGGACCACTTTTTAATTCCGATTTTCTGGGGGAACTTTGGTCTGGACACCTTTTCAGAACCTTCCCCCTGAATGCTTTATGCTTAGGTACCACAGCGAGCCTCTGCGGGAGCGCCGGGTGCCCGCCCCGCCCGCCCGCCTGGCCCTGCCCTGAGTGTTGGGTCCCGGCTTGGGGCTCAACCTCAGCCTCTGCACTTTACTTGGTTTGCAAGCAAGTGGTGGATGCAGAACACTGAGAATAGGGAGAGGCTGATCCTACCCTAAGTCCCCTGCCCTGGGCACACTGGTGGGTAGCTTCGGCAGGAGGGCTCAGGAATGCAGAACATTGGGCCAGGCCTTGGTGAACAGACACCGTGGACCCCGGCCCTTTGCCATCTGGACGCTGAGCGCCAGCGTGTTTGAAGTGCTCGGGGTCTCTTTGTTCACCAGGCTGCTCTAGCTGGGGCCTGGAGGTGGTTTACAGCTTCCTTGCCTTTGAACCTATTCCCAGGTGACCCGGGCTCAACTAGGCTGGGCTTGAGCATGGCTGTCAGAGGAGTCCTGTGATCAAGGGCTGGCTAGGTCTTATTGAAGTTGAACCTGGGGCCAGAGACTCCTCAGCATCAGCTGCTCTTGGGGGCAGTCAGGCGGGCCACGAGGTGGGGCCCGCGGGCTGAGACCACTGTCCTAGGAAGTTGGAAGGGGTACGTATGGCACTTCTTGCCCCCTCACCAAAGATCTGGGTTCTCTGCTCTGGGGGACATCCAACGCCCACCACCACCGGAGCAATGCGCTGTAGAGAGCAGGCCCACTTGCAGAGGACTGTCACAGTGCTACATGTCACTCCTTAAAAGCTCCCTGGCTCCACGAAGTTAGTTAAAGTGACCAGCCTTATTCAGGCTGAGCGCCTTTCGTCCTCCCTTCTGGGAAGACCACCTTTCATCCAGTACCCCAAAGTAGCTTGCTTTCTTTTTAAAAATGCAAAACTAATTTAAGGAGCAAAAGAGAGTATCCAGAACTCAGGGTCCTGCCTGCCTGGGTGGCTTTTCTGGGGACTTCCGGTTTGAAGTCATAGGGTACAGGCATGCTGGGTTAATTTTGTCACCCTGTATCACTCGGGTAAGGAGTCCCATCCCCCACCCCACCCCCGCCCACGCCCCCTTCCCTGGGCCTGGACCCCCTTTAAAGTCTGTCTTAAATAAATCAGATGATATTGTCCTCTCTCTAAAACCAAAGGGTGTTTTTCCAACAGAAGCCTTCCAGTGTCCAGCCCAGGCCCCCCCCCCTTTTTGTGCCTGTTTCTCTTTCTCACCGTCTTCTCCCCTCCTCCCTTCCTCCAGGAGGCAGAGGTCATAGTTGAGATGGAAAGGAAAACAGCCCAGCCAAGAAGCCTCCTAGGTCTCAAGCAGCCCAGGGCTCAGTTCAGCCTGGGGATGGGGGTGGGGACATTGCATGGAACACGGAGCTGCCGCTCAAGATGGGGGTTCCCCCTTACCTAGGACAGTGGTTCTCAATCTTCCTAAGGCCGCGACCCTTTAATATAGTCTCTCATGTTGTGGTGACCCCCCACCATAAAATTATTTCATTGCGACTTCATAACTGTAATTTTGCTACTGTTACAAATTGTAATGTAAATATCTGATATGGGACCCCGAAAGGGGTTGAGACCCACAGGTTGAGAACTGCTGACCTAGGAGCTAAGCATTGATGATTTCACATGTGGTCACAGTGGTCGACCTTTTGTGAATTCCCAGCCACCAGCTCACTTAGGTCTTTGCTCTTCTTCAGAGTGGGGCTTTTCTATCTTAAACACCTTTAACAAATCAAAACTGTATGGAGTCGGAAAAAAAGCCTCGCTGGTGGAATTTGGAACACCTGTCTCTCTCAGGCATTGCCTCAGTTGAAACTTAAAAATAAAAATAAAAAAAGTGAGGCACAGACAATGCCAGAGTCTCTCTAGTGTTCTGAACCCAACGGTGGGAAGGTGATACTCAGCCTTCCCTTTCTTTCAGGTTGGTTGAAATGCAACACCAATGAAAAAGGAATCAGTTTGGGAAATAATATTTTGGTTATTGATATCACCTGAATTTTTTGTCCTTTTAAAAACCAAGTCATTAATAAGGCTAATAAAACCAAAGTATTAATGACACAGGAACAAAATGTGTTTGTGTGTGAATATCCACAAGACCACCCAGATTCACTCCAACATGTGTGAAATATCACGCAATAAGGGTTCATGGGCACACATGCAATTCTTGGTATATTTATTCATTATCGAATGTGGAAAATCATGTCAACGCTTCTTTTCGTGTGTGTAAAAACGTGTGCTTTGTTTCACGGGACTTCGATTTCTTAAATAAAAATATGAGCTGACGTTCTGAAAGCGTCTGCTCTTGCTTTCTCTGCACCAGGCACTCTGTTTTCACAGTGGACCTGGTGGCTGCTGTCTGGGTGTCAGTGACAGGGCTGGTACTGTCACCTGGGGATGGTCTTCCATGCTAGGACACAGTCAGACAGCTCCTAAGCTTTATTAGGATAATAAAATGTGTGCTTGATACCCAGGAAACATTTTTTTACAATCCCTCAGAAGCTGTAGAGAGAGCAGTAAACATCCGTTCAAACGCTACGGCTGCTACCTTTGGTCGAATCGCAGGTATGGTAAGCACACCTGTGTGCTCCTGCAGAGTCGTCGTGGTAAAGCTATGAGAGATGAGATCGGACACTTAGCAAGGCTCCTGGGAGTGTGTGCTGGTGAACCGGTGGGTTGTCACCTCCTCTCGAGTTGAGTGAGGCAAAGCTTAAGCAGATGACAGAAGCTGTTATTTGTGTAACAGACCCTGTGACCTTTATCAAGAGGTTGAAGATGCCTTCTTGGTCCTTTCGCTGTTTGGGGCAGCAGCCTGCTAGTGACTTGCACAGCAAGAGAATTCTGGTGCCTTTCTTTTGAAACACTGTCTTAGACATGGGACGCAGTGAACATGACGCTCATCTACAGAAGCTCTGATTCCGGAGGTGGGCTTTTGAGAAGTTCGTCAGGCTAGTGGCCTGACTCTACAGACCACGGGGGTCTTCAGGATCACTTTGCTGAGTGTTAAAACTGTTTGGGGATCATATGCTGTTGGCTTCTTAACAATACCCTATGTCACTGTTGGTGCTCTTCCTAGCTAGATTTGTCTCGTTTAGAACATTCCCTGTGGGAGCCTCTGGCAGGCTGGGGAGCAGAAAAAGCATTTACTTCTCATCGTACAATCCCAGGTTTAAGCAAGCCCCACAGTGAATTATTGACTCCTAGGGATGAGCCTGATGTCTTCTAGAAAGTAAGCCTTAGAGCCAATCCCATCTCCATTATAGTGTCAGCAGAGGATGAAGTCACACTTCACAGGACTAGAACTCATGTCCAAGGTACACACTATAGGCAGAAAAGATCGTTTTTAAAGCCCCTACAGGTGGATGTGTGCTAAGACCTTAGGGTAGGGGCTCCATCACTGTGTTTGCAACGTTACCAGGGGTTTAGTCCAGTGCCAAGGCTAGAAGCATTCCCACCCTCCCTTCCATCGGTCTCCCATTTCTTCTTGATTTGATGCTGCCCTGGCTTGTGGAATTTAGAATCATCTAAAAGACTAGCCTCTGGCTACATCTGCAAAGACACTTCCAGAGAGGTTGGACTGAGGAGAGAGCCTACCTTGATGTAGGTGGCACCATTCCATGGGCCGGGGTCTGAGACTATTGAAAAGGAGAAAGTGAGCTGAGCACAGCATTCATCTTTCTGTGCTTCCTGACTGCAATTAGCCACCCCTGCCCCCACTCCAGCTGCCCTGCCTCCTGTGCCGTGAGCCAACATAAGCCCTTCTTCCCTTAAATTGCTTCTTGCTAGGCATTCCATCACGGCGATGAGAAAGACAATTAAGATACTGTCGGTATGTGTGTTTCCAATGGTAAAATCACTGTTGTTTCTCTGTCTTAACTGTAATTATTTCACATCTTTGGGAGTCAAGGTTTCCAGAGACAGAGGAAACAGACATGGGTATTTACAAGAGGAGATAAATGATGGTGCTGAGTCCAGTGGAATTGGGGCTCATTCTGTATTTCTTAGCAATGGGCCTCCTGGTACTGACCCACGGCATGACCTGAGATCACTGACCTTTCTGCTATCTGCTGGAATGAACCATTCACTGGTCAAGGTCTGGGGCCAAATTCTGCCACATAAGACGGAGCATCTTTTTGTAGGGGAAGGTGAGGACAGGACTCTGTCCCAGACTGCTTGGTGATGTTAAAAGGAGAAGAGCCTAAACATGATTCCACAAGCCAGAGCAGGGCAGGATGAAAGGCCTTAGCACAATGGCCATGGATGGAAACCTATGAAATATGATCAAACCCATGAACCACAGTGTCAGTCAAACACAAGTCCCAGTGGTCACCATTGGCGGCTGCTAAGAAGTTGGCTCACAGCTCCGGGAATGGTGAACAAAAGGGAAGGGGTAAGACTGCAGCCAGGCTTTCTCACCAACCAAGTGTGCTTCACCGTCATTGAGGGGTTGCTGGGAAAATGGCCCGTTCTAAGGAGGCTCTTCAATGGGTGAGGATCCCAGCATGGTGGGATCACACCAGCACCGTTCTGCAGAGCTCTAGTGGGGGAATGGGTGAACACTGAAGGCAGAGAGAAGCAGCCCACCCCTCTAAGATGAATAAACAGACCGGTTGTGCCAGCACTGCATTCTGGGGCCCAGTTCCAGGACATCTATGGTGAATATGGGTGGGTATAGTGGTGTCATGTGATGCTTTTGGCTCTGCCTCCTCTGCTGAGCTCCTAAAGGGCTCCTTGCACTGTTTACCACAATGGGTAAGACTGGCCACTCCTGGAGCCATGCCAGTGGCTAAGGGATGCTTATACCCCTGCACTGGAGGGGAACCTGTGGCAGGAGTGAAGGCCCAGAATCCTTGGCTGCAAATAATCAAAGGGCAACCTGAATCTGCTTAGCAGAGAAAGAATGTATTAACTCACTTGTGTGGGTATCTTGGGCTTGTTTAGGCTTGGCTAGATCCAGAAGACTCAATGATTTTTCCTCTGGCTTCTTCTCCACATCTCAACTCTGCTTCCCTCTGTGTGGAGATGTCAGATCTGACATGAGAGGCCTGAACCCCCAAGGTGAGACCTGGCTAGCTTGACTTCAGGGTTAAGGGCTATGATTGTTCCTGTAAAACATAGACAGGGGGTCCAGCTGGTGTCCTGAAGGTGAGGAGGTCCTAGGAAGAGACACTGGTGAAGCTGGAAGTTTTCCTGTGTCTCACCCAGTCTGCAGGCGCTCAGACCCAAGTAAACACACAGAGGCTTATATTAATTAAAACTGCTTGGCCATTAGCTCAGGCTTGCTACTGAATACACTCAAACTCAGCCCATTTCTGTTCATCTATATGCCACCACATGTTCCATGGCTTTACCTGTGTGCCATTACATGCTGCTCCCTGGACGGCAGGCTGGCGTCTCCTGACTCAGCCTTCCTCTTCCCAGAATTCTCCTTCTCTGCTTATCCTGCCTATACTTCCTGCCTGGCTACTTGGCCAATCAGCATTTTATTAAACCAGTGTACAAAAACATTATTCCACAGCATTTCCCCTTTTCTGTTTAATTAAAAAGGAAGGTTTTAACTTTAACATAGTAAAATTATATATAACAAAAGTTATCAAGCAAGAATTACAGTTACAATACACTGGGCTGATGAACAATATGTGTGGGTCTGGGAACCATGGAAAAAGATGGGCAAGGCTCCTGAGGGTCACATAGAACCAGATACTAAGTTTAGATTTCCTGCTGGTGGCAGTGGGATGTAAAGGAATGTTCCAAGGAAGTGATGGCCACAATTGATTTGGTTCTGAAGGCAGCTGCAGAAGACAGCCGAAGAATGGCTGCATGTGTGCACATTCATGTGTGGAAGGAGAGCACGTGCACATGTGTGCACACCTGTGTGTACGTGTTGGGAAGAGGAATACAGTACATGTCCACATGTTTATGCATGTACATATGTGTGACTACACACATGTATGTGTTCGAAAGCATGTGTGTCTGCAGATATATGCTCATGTGTGTATCTGCATAGGGTATGGAGGGTGAGGTTTCAGAAAAGGAAGCGCAGGCATTGACTGCCCCTGGTGTGACAAGGATGCCCAAAGCTTGGCTTGGATTAGAGTGAGGTCACATTGATCCAGCATAGGACAGCCACAGTGTCTTTGTGGTTTTGTTTAAACTAGTTGGGACAGGGAAGCATGCAACTTACATGCTGTTTTACCATGCAAGAAAACAATTAACAAGACCCAGCTAGCACACTGGCTACACAGAAGGGCAGAAAAAGAACCAAGAGTGGGGGTGGGGTCGCAAGAGACTTGACTCCATTCCCATCGTTGCCTGGGATGACCCTGGATTAGTCCATTCAGAACCAGGGGACTCAGTCTCCCCTGGGAATCAACAGTCTAGTGTGGGTAACCAGGTTCACTCAGCCTGAGCAAAGGCGTCTTCTTCTCTCAAAAATGGGAACCTGTGTTGGGGAGCCCAGAGGGCACTGGGGAAACACAGAGTGTGATCCTCTCTACTCTGTCTGAATACGTGCAGGGGGCTTTGGTGGCCACACATGCCCGAACCTCATAAAGTCCTGCTCCAAGGTGGCCTGGCCATAAACGTTCCTGAAAAGGTCATTTGAATTTATCATCCCCTGTATTTTATAATTACAAATTATGGCCTCTCTTCCCCATGACAATTTTGAGCTTTAGCAGACCTGAAATTAAAACTTTATACATGTTTCAAAACAGTCTTCAGAAGACTTTAAATTCATGAGTTGAAAAATGTGACTTGAGCAGCCCTCACTACTTATCCGACATGTTTAAAGCCATGAACTTGGAATTAAACTCGTGTGTTAAAACTCTGATTGCATCTCAAACATAAAAACACACCAAAGACATCTGTGGGGAACAGTTCTAGGTGTGTGGCAAATTCCCCTTTTATGGAGGTCACCAGAGCGGGGAAGCATGTGCACAGGCCTCTTTAGAATGCCAGAGAAAGAGACACAACTGGATGTCCTTGGTTATGTGTGTATGTGTGTGTTTGTAGGCACGTGATTGTGTGTTTGTAGGGACATGTGTTTGCCTGTGTTGCATGTGTGCATGTGTGTTTACATATCTATGTTCACATGTATGTGCATTTTCTGCTTCTGTATATGGTGTTTGTGTGTATGCATGTATGCGCATG
Source organism: Peromyscus nudipes (assembly GCA_902168325.1). Lineage (NCBI taxonomy): Eukaryota > Metazoa > Chordata > Mammalia > Rodentia > Cricetidae > Peromyscus > Peromyscus nudipes. The sequence continues at coordinate 49,215 of CABHPH010143164.1, forward strand.
TTTATGTGTGCGTGTTTGGAAAGAACCGTGGGGACATTTAACTTCCTTAGATCGTACACATTGGATTTTTTTTACACTTTTCACGCATTTATCATTTTGTGCGTGTGCATGTATGCCACAGGCACATGTGGAAGTCAGTTCTTTCTTCCTCCATGTGAGTCTGGGGAGTGAACTCAGGTCATCAGGCTTGGTGGCAAGTGATCCATCTCACCAGCACACGTGTTATTGTATTTATTTATTTCACTTCATTTTTTTAATGTTGGGGATGGAATCACACTGTTGGCCCTCACTCCGTAGTCTTAGGGTATAGGTTTTTTGTTGTTTTTTTTTTTTCAAAAAGTTTTTAGGAATTCACTTGACTCCATTTGACTGACTTATTCTTTTGTCTTTCTCAGGGGAGAAGAATTAGTACCAGCCCATTGGTACCCCGGTTTCAGCCCCATAGCGACATCCAGGGCATTGGGTCTCCTCACGCTGGAAGCAGATCACTGGATGACACCTGCCTGCCCCAGCCTTCCTTACAGCTCTCTATACCCTTCCACCCATGATTCCTCCTGCTCCTCTTCCAGAAACTGCTCACACCTAAACTCCAACACACACCTGACCCCTGGGGCACTCTCCAAATTCTGAGTCTAAAGTCAAATGGCGCTGAGGAAAGAGCTTCCGGGTGACGCACTGCTGTGAGTAAGGCCTGGAGGTTAGATCCCTGAACCCAGGTAAAGGCCAGACATGGTAGGATGAATCTGCAGTTCTGAGACTCCTACAGCAAAACAGAAGCCCAGGGGGCCAGCTAGCATGGCACACACAGAGGCAAAGGGACCCTTTCTCAAACAAGGGGGAACCGGATAACCGACACCCACACTCACACATACAGACATGTGCATGCTCACACATACTGCATACCCATACACACCTAATTAGTCTTAACAATAAAAACCCAGAGTCAGATACCGAGGGTGAAAGCTGAAAGATCAGAGAAGCAGAGCAGCCAGCCACCAGGGACTTCTTACCTCTAAGAAATATCAGACCAAAATGGGTGATCCTGTCTTTATGAATCCTCAGACTGAGTGGGGGCTGAGATCCTGTCTCCATCTCCCTAGTGCTGGGATTAAAGACATGAGCCTCCCAAGTGCTGGAATCAAAGACATGAGCCTCCCAGATGCTGGGATTAAAGGTGTGTGCCACCACTGCCTGGCCTTTATGGTTAACTAGTGGCTAGCTCCACCCTCGATCTCCAGGCAAGCTTTATTTCTCAGAACACAAACAAAATATCATACAACACACATGTGCACACATACATACACACACCCCAAAAAGAATAAATTCAGATTGGTTTTATCCATTTTTTGACAGATATTCCCACACACACCAGGAACACTCGTGGATACCAACTTTGGAAGATGAGAACCCTTTTACCTCCCTGGGCCACCCGAGGTGATGTCTCTCGGCATAATTTGCATCTCAGGTGCTGCAATGGGACGGACTGCCAACCCTCTGTCAGTTTTGAGCTTCATAGCAGGCACACTAGAGTCAGAGAGGCATGAAGGTGCTGAGGCTGACTATGGAAGGGAGGAGGCATGTGCACTAGTCTTTCGTTTGTTTTGTTTTAAGACAAGGAGACTAGAACACTGGGTGAGCTTCTCCGCAGACTCCACAGCTAGTGTTTTGGTACACCATCAGCAGCAGCGTAAGCGCTGGGACCTTCAAATAACCTGATATTTTCTTTATGCCTACACTTAGGGTTGTTTTAGGGTTTCTATTACTGCGACGAGACACCATGATCATGGCAACTCTTAGAAGGAAAACATTTCATTGAGGGGGCTTGCTTACAGTTTCAGAGGTTCAGTCCATTATCATCATGGTGGGGAGTGTGGCAGTGTGCAGGCAGACATGGTGCTGGAGAGGTAGCTGAGAGCTACATCCTGATTAGCAGACAGCAGGCAGAAAGAGAGAGAGAGACAGAGACAGAGACAGAGACACAGAGACAGAGACAGACAGAGAGACAGACAGAGACAGAGTTTGGGCCTGGCATGGACTTTTGAAACCTCAAAGCCTACCTCCAGCGACCCATCTCTTCCAAAATGGACACACTCACTCCAACAATGCCACACCTCCTAACCCTGCCCTCATAGTTTATCAGCTGGGGACTGAGCATGCAAATCTATGAGCCATTGGGGGCCATTCTCATTCAAACCACCACACTCACCTCATGTGAGCATCTGAGGCCTATGTGTCTCTCCTGAGCGCTCCACTGATGGGCACACCAGTTCACACATTCATTGGCTTGAAATGACTTTGGTCTCCGAGTAGATATGATTTTTATCTCTGTTCTCTCAGATACATATTGTGTTTCTCATCTCTAGGGGTGGAATGGTTGATCCTATGGAGGGCCTGCCCAGCCTTGGAAGAAACTGTCAAACTGCTCTCCAAAACAACCAGGCCATTTTGCACTCCGGCTCAGATTCAGGTGATTATAGTAAATAAATAAGTAAATGCAACACCCAGATAGAAAACCTGCCGTTTCCACACAGTGCTGGTCAGGGAAGTAAGCATGGCACAGCCGCTGTGACTGACAGCCTGGTTGGTCCTCAGTAGCTTAAATACAGAATGGCCATGTGACCCCAAAACTCTCCTAGTGGGTACGTACCTACCCAGAAGAATTGAAAACAGTACTCAACAAAAACTTGTATATTCATTCATGGCAGCACCATTCTTAAACACTCGACCACAGGAAGTACTCACAGACCCACAGGCAAAGGAAAGAGTCAACAAAACATGGCATAGCCATGCAATGGGGTGCTATTTGGCCGTGGAAAGGAATGGGGGACTGACGCAGTCTGTAGCGAGAGCAAACCTTAAAACCCTGTGTTAAATGAAAGAAGCCACGTGACTGTATGCCTTCATGTATGTGGAAGATCTCAGATAGATAACAGCTCCGTAGGGAGAGAAAGCAGGTGGTGGCCGCCCAGAGTTGGAGGAGGTCGTCTCTGAGCCAGGCCTCATACTTTCTGTATTTATGACATCCTGGGCAGCTTGTGGAGTCAAGGAGGTACTGTCCTTTCAGAGCAGCAAACTCCTGGAGAAAGGGAATAGCTCTCCTCACAGCACCCTCTGTATGTAAGAGCTGTTGTTTTCTTTACGCTCAAATGTAGGGAAACTGGTCAGCTAAGTGAAGGGGAGAGGAAGAGGAAAAAGGAGAAGGAGGAAGAGAGGGGGAGGGGAAGGGGGCAGAGACTGTCTCCTGCGTTGTCTCGGGGTCCTGCTGTTTCCAGCATGCAGCCTGCCAGAACCAACCTACAGACAAGAGCCCACTGGAACAAGTCCCCAGCCGCTCATTCATCTTCCTTGATTGCCTTTATCCAGAAAACCACAGTCCAGGCTGCTTTGGCTGTGTTGTTTGCATTTATTTATTCTGCCATGGGCAGCCTAGGCTTCTTCAATCTTTATTTGGTTGTTGGTCTTTAGTTTTGGCTAAGTGTAAGCTCTGGTCACACAAATCTCTCTCTCTCTCTTTCACCCTCTCCCTCTCTCTCTCTCCCTCTGTCTCTCTCTCTCCCTCTGTCTCTGTCTCTCTCTCTTTCTCCCTCTGTCTCTGTCTCTCTCCCTCTGTCTCTCTCTGTCTCTCTGTCTCTCTCTGTCTCTCTGTCTCTCTCCCTCTGTCTCTGTCTCTCTCCCTCTGTCTCTCTGTCTTTCTCTCCCTCCCTCTGTCTCTCTGTCTCTCTCTGTCTCTCTGTCTCTGTCTCTGTCTCTCTCTCTCTCTCTTCCTCTTCTGCTCTTGAGATTATAAAGACAGGCAGGGGAGTGTTTGACAGTACCCATGCTCTTACACACTCTGTCCATTATTTACATTGATTCAACTTCAAGTTGAGCAACTCATCACCCCCATCTCTGGGGTGCCCAACTTCTGATAAACTTGTCAGGGGAATTCATCTCTGATTAAAAACAAAACGCTTGCTTTCCGATTTGCACCCCTGCATGTAGCATTTATTTCCCCGGGAGATCTTATCTGTAATACATTGTGTCTCCCTTGTCCTCTGCCCTCTGTAATGCTGCAGTGTGCTGTGTCCCGTCTGCTGTCTGACACATGGCGTTAGCTCCGGCTATGACTCTCTTGATGGTCTTTTATAGGTTCTAGGCACTTTACAGCCTGTTTACTGATCGGGAGCTATGGCGTGTACAAGGGCAGAGCTGGAGCTTGGAAGCATGTGTCTCTTCTGACAGGCTGTGGGTGTGCATGCTGAGTTGATCCACTGACAGTCACCTGCAGCTCACCTAAGACACTGGGTTCTGTGTTTCTGCCCTGAAAGACTCCTACTGCCCAGGTTGGCCTGGGGCCTAGATGTTCTATAGCATTTTTCCCTCCACGTTTCTGCTTCTCCTCAGTTCTCAGTCTTATTCAACTGACTACAAGGTGATGTCTCAAGTTCTTGGCCCTCTTGTTCTTCCACATGAACATAAAAGCCCACCACTGCGGACTGAACTGCTCCCACCGCCATGCCCTTCCCACCTCGATGAGCGTTGCTCTGTGGAACCAAAAGCCCAAATAAACCCTCCTTTAAGCTGCTTCTGTCCTGTGTTTTGTCTGAGCCATGAGAAAAGTGCCACACACTGTGGTGATTTGGAGGAGAATGACTCTCACAGGTCCGGACGCTTGAATGCTTGGTCCCCAGTTAGTGGAGCTGTTTCAAAAGATTAGGAGGTGTGTGGGGCCTTGTTGGAAGAGGTGTGGCCTTGCTGTAGGAGGTGTGGCCTTTCTGGAGGAGGTGTGGCCTTGCTGGAGGAAGTGTGACCTTGGAGGAGGTGTGGCCTTTCTGAGGAGATGTGGCCTTTCTGGAGGAGATGTGGCCTTGTTGGAGGAAGTGTGACCTTGTTGGAGGAGGTGTGGCCTTTCTGGAGGAGGTGTGGCCTTGTTGGAGGAAGTGTGACCTTGTTGGAGGAGGTGTGGCCTTGTTGGAGGAGGTGTGGCCTTTCTGGAGGAGGTGTGGCCTTGTTGGAGGAGGTGTGGCCTTGCTGGAGGAGGTATTTCCCTGGGGCTGGGTTTTGAGGTTTCAAAAGCCCCACACCAGGCCCAGTGTGTCTTTCTCTGCCTGCCGCCTGTGAGGATGTAAGCTCTTAGCTACTTCTCTATCACTACTCCCGCATGCTGCCATGATGATAATAGACTGTTAAACCCTCCGAAGCGGTAAGCAAGTCCCCATGAAATGTTTTCTTTAAGTTGCCTTGGTGGAGCCTCACGGATCCAAGGTCATGGTGGATCCTCCTAGCAATAGATAGTAGCTGCCACACGCCTTGCCTCTCCTGGCCGTTAGGTGTTGTTGGCTGCCTTGACACACACTACCTCTGTCTTCACACCACCTTCCCTCTTGTGTTTGTCTCCTCTGAATCTCCTATCAGGGCAAAGGTCATCTAATTTTTATACCCACTTAAATAATTCATATGATCCCCCCACTTGAGGCTCTTCAGTCGCATGACATGTACAACATCCTATTTTCAAATAAAGTAACTGGGGATCAGGATGTGGATGTGCCTTTGGGGATCATCATTCAACCCCAAACACCTAGACTTAGCAACTTCAAGTCCAGCTGTGGACTGATATGGTTCCCACTCTTCCTTCTGCTTTGCCAAAGCACTAACCATGTTCCGCTGCACCCTCCGGAAGCCTGTCACTATGGAAGCCTGTCACTATGGAAGCCTGTCACTATGGAAGCCTGTCACTATGGAAGCCTGTC
>CABHPH010143164.1:54953-69074 GCA_902168325.1 Peromyscus nudipes
CTATGGAAGCCTGTCACTATGGAAGCCTGTCACTATGGAAGCCTGTCGCTATGGGGAATTTGGCTCCCCTGAGTGCCCTGTGCTATCAGCTCTACATGGGACTTGAGAGAAGCCACCATCTTGAAGATTTTGAGGCTTCTTCTCCCAGACACCACCCCTCAGGGTCATATGACTCACACATTCTGGTGTGGATATAATAGAGTCCTGCTCTTCATTCTCAGGGACATTTTTGGACAATAAATTGGATTTCCTTGTGCCTAGAGTCAAGTGCCTGGCATGTGCTGGAGATTCTGGGTGCAGGATCTGCCTCTGGAATCTTTCCTGTGCTCAACCCATCTCTTGTGTGTTTCACAGGGAGCAATGACTGCTTAGCTCCTTGAATAGTGCCTCTTTCTCATTTTCGATCATGGACGTGGTCCTGGGGAAGCCTTCCATTCAGTCCTTCCATCCTCGGCTGCTCCAGGGACCTGGGTATGAAAGACCCAGCCATTATGGGGACAGAGCAGAGAGGCAGAGGTTTTCTGGAGTGTGCCTAGACAGGGACAGCTGCCCAGAGGCCACACATCTCCCTGTTTATTTGGGGCCAAGTACGTGGAGGCTGGATGGTGACTCTGATTTGGAAGCCTGGAGCCACAGGCGTGTCTTTTTCCCTCCAGGTAGAAGGACAGCACAGGGTGGCTGTGGGTTCTGATTGCTTTCGCCCTTGGCTTTGAGCATACTTATCTTTTGGGGTCATGGACACAGTTACACTTAGTCAATCCTGCTTTGGCTTTCTCCTTTTATTTGGCAGAGCCATGCTGTGCTGTTCCTTCCTAGAGGGAAGAGATCTAGCAGCCCTGAACATCTGGGGAACACACCACTACATGGAGCACACACACATACGGCGGATCACACACACACACACACACACACACACACACACACACACACACACACGGCGGCCACTCGCTCTCCATTTCACTCTTCCTCTCGCGTCACTGGCTCATGACTCAAGAGGCCCTGTGAGGACCAGGGTCTGCAGAATGTAGGCAGCCAGGCTGTACACTTCCCACTTGATCAAAACTAATAGGGTGACGGGGGCTCACAGGCATTGTGACCCTCCACTTCACCTGTCTCCATCTCCCTTCACGAGGTCGGTCCTGTTGGGAAATGAAGACAAAGATGGCCGTTCAGGCCTCTGAGATCTCACTTCTGTGACAAGGGTCCCTGGAGTTGTGATCTTGTAACTCAACACTTCCTAGCCTAGGTTCTAGAAACAGGGGTGACTGCAGGGGTGACTGCAGGGGTGACTGCAGGGGCATGCCTGCGAGCTTTCCTGATGACTGAGATGGTGGGCACGAGGGAGGGACCTGATGACTTGGGTCTTCCAGGCTTCCTCTCACATCCCTCCCCTTCCCAGTGATTCCAGAGTGGCCTGTGGTGACAGAGCTTCAGTTCTGCAGTCTCCCCCTCTCAGGAACTTCAACTTAGAGGATGCTCCTGGAGAAGCAGAATAAGGTTCCCCTGAGATCCCCAGAGCCTATGAACATGCAGCCTTGCACGGAAAGGGGACTTTTGGGATGTGATTAAGGGTCTTGAGTCGGGGGGAGGGAGAGGTGAGCTCAAAGAAGAGCTATGGCCTCCATCCCAGGGACAGAGAGACATGGCATGGTGCTTCCCAGAACCTCCAGGAAGAGCTGACACTGATACTAGACTGCCCCAGCTCTCTTTCCCACCATGTAGCCAGTCTGTCTGCTATGGCAGGACCCTGCACAGCAGCCCTCTGGCCAGCTACTCCCAGCGAGCACAAGTTGCAATGCCCAGGCTTGGGATGTACCCTCACAGCGCTACTCTCTGCTCTCCTAAACGAAGCCCAGCTATGCAGCCCTGTGCACCTCCGGAGTTTGCTCAATCATGAATTTGCTTAATTTTCTTGCTAAGCCAAACCCCCTCAGGGTCCCCACGTGAGGTTTCTGACAGAATGTGACAACAGTTCAGATGAATGTGTGGGGAACTTCATTAAGATCAAGACTGGCTCTTGCACCCACAAACACCCACACCCCAAGAGGATGTGGCTGGTCCAGCACGCGGCACCCTGGAGCTGTGTTGTCCCATGAGGGTTGAGGAGAACTGGGCTCAGGCTCCTTTAAGTGCTGCTGGCATGTTCCTTGACGGGCCTTCCTAATGCTCACCCCTTCAGCTCCATTTCTGCGACAACAGAGAGTATTTTAAGCAATGCAGTCTTGCCGCAGAGAATTCCAGCTGGTTTGTTAATTGAAAAAGAACTTTGAGTTGCTCCAGTCTTGATACCGTGGACTTCGGTTTGATGTGAAAATTAATGAATAGAAAGGAATACACTTCATTCACATCAGAAGAGACTGACAATTCAATTAGAATATTAAAGAACTACTAAGCAAAAGGCACGGCCTGGGTCTGCCTGGGTCCCAGAGAGCTGGGAATGCCTCACAGTGAAGTTGGATGGACACAGGCTTTGAGGAAGGGACGTTTCCATGGGGACTCCTCAGATGCATGGAGTCCTCACCTTCATCAGATGCTGCACTCTCTGTAAGCTGCAGAGGGGCCAGGAGGTCTGGAAAATGCAGCTGGAGTGAAGGTTCTGTAGGAAAAAATGTGGGTGCAGAGTTTAGCTTTGGTGTGTCCCCAAACTGAGGAGTTGAAATGTTCGATTGGAAAATTCTGTGAGAGAGAAGAGCTTGAATCTTTTCAGGCCGTGTGTGGACCATGTCCCTACTCTGTCCCCAGGGCTCAGTGACGTTGTAGATATTTTCATGCATGAGGTCAAACCACAGTCCTCTTAAGGTCGCTGGACAGTATCAGTCTAATAGGATGGTTACGAATGCTGGTTGTTACGGTCGATCTTCATTGACACGTTGGTAGGATTTAGATCACTGTGGACACAGGTGGGCCTCTAAGTGTGTCAGGAGGGCAGTTCCAGCAAGATTTAAGTAAATTGGGAAGACCCACCGTATCTACGTCATGGGCTAGGGCCCCAGACTCAAAACAGAGGGAGCCAGCTGAACACCCCAGAATTCATTTCTCTCTGCTTCCCGACTGTGGCTGCCACGTGACCAGCTGCCTCAAGCCTGCTGCCCGGCCTTCCTTGTCATGATGATCTGCGCCTCAAAATGTGAGCTAAAAATAACCCTTTTCCCCTTAGGTTACCATTGTTAGTTCTGTCATAGCAACGAGAAAAGTAACGGCCGATCAGTTCCTTGAAACATGCCGCCGATGAAATCTGGTCCATAGTTAGGGCCCAGGAAAAGATCGGTATCATCTACTAAGGTTGTTATGGTTACTGTTGGTCAAACAAGAGGTAATCTTGTGCTACATACATGTATGCTTACACAGCAACAAAATGGAGCAAGACACTCTCACCACATATAGATGCTTATTAAGCTTCCATGACTTGGAACGAAGTCAGATGTACATTCTTCACGGAAGCCAGCATGTGGGGCAAGCTGCAATGTGTTCATAGAGCTGATCGGTGCAGGGCTTGCCAATGTTCTCCCTGAGTGTGTGTGTGTGTGTGTGTGTGTGTGTGTGTGTGTGTGTGTGTGTGGTGTGCACATGTATGTGTTTAGTGGGCTTTGTTTCCAGGGAACTATATTATCCTTCCCGCTGAGCTGGAATGAAATCACAGCTCGGGATCTGATGACATCACTCTTTCCACTTTGGGCAAAAAATGATGTTCCACAAAGCATTCTTTTCAAAGTCTGCTTTGAAGAGACAGTGAGAGAGGTGGATGGCAGCTGGAAGAAAATCAGAAGCAAGCTGCAGCCTCTGCCTTCCTGCCCAGGCCCTGTCAGCCTCCTCTGGGGGAGGTGCAGCTCCTGACAGGAGGCCTTGTGGGTAGGAGGATGAGAATTAGGAAGCTGAGGTGAGTGCCTGTCCAGTATTAACTCTCATGCCATCACTTCCTCTGGTCACTGCTGGGTACCATCACCTCTAAAGAGAAGGTGGGCCAGTCCAGATGTCTTGTGGGAAGGTCTGAGAGGGTTGTCCAGTCAGTTTACCAACTTGTGGAGCCTGTTACAGCCAGAACTGCTGTGGATTGAGTTCTTCCAACCACTAGGCTCCTACCACAATTTTAGGTAGGAAAAATGTATGTGTCTAGATTGTACCACTGACCCATCTCCTGAGGTTTGTCTGAGAGGACATCAGGTGCTGGGCTTGGTGGCTCACACCTGTGATCCCAACACTTGGAAAACAGACAAGAGGGTCACAAATTCAGAGTTAGCCTGGCCATGCAGTGATGCCCTGTCTCTAAAAAGCAAAATAAAATAACACATCACACACACACACACACACACATACACACACACACACACACACACACACACACACACCTACAAAAACAAAACAAGACATTGAATCTAAGAATTGCAAATCGCTCTGCCCTTCACTCTCTCTGTAGAGTTCCAGTCTTCTGCTTTTCTCTCCAGGTCACAGTTTCTCCTCAGAGAGCACACCACGCAGAGTTCTCTGGTTTTGAATAGGGAGGGCTTGCTAAGGTACAAGGACAGGGTGCTACTTCCCAAGACCCATGAGAGGCTTCATGTTCCCTGTGACCCGGTGGGATAAACTAAGTTCAGCGTGTTCTCTGAGAAGCAGGAGATGGGACAGTGCACCCTACCATGAAATGCCAGTATCATTGACCTCATTAATACCCAGCCATGGTAACCCAGCTCAGTTTACCAAGAAAGCCTAGATCTATAACACACACAGGAATCCCTCCTTATCCACAGTAGTGTTTAACTTTCCAATTTCATTTCCCTGGAATCTAAAAATATTAGATAGAAAATTCCAGAAGTAAACAGTTTATAAATTTTAAAATTATGCTATTTTATTATTAGTTATTGCTGTTAACATCCTACTGTACTCAGTTTCTAAACATTAATATTTATTGACAATTTATGTATCTGGTAATACAGTTTTAGGCATTGGGGGAACATCTCAGGACACAGCCTACTGATAAAGGGTACTACTGTGGAAACCAGTCAGTTAATCATGCTACAGACATTTTGTTGTTAAACTAGATACATTTACCATGGAATATAAAAATACTAACGACGGAGATTTTTAGGGCTTACTTAATTTTTATTTTATGTGTTTAGTGTTTTGCCTGCATGGATGCATGTGCACCGTGTATGTGAGGTGTCTGTGGAGATCAGAAGAAGCATTGGATCTCCAGGAACTGGAGTTGCAGATGGTTGTGAGCAACAGTGAGAGTGCTGGGTATCGAACCTGGGTCCTCTTCAAGACAGAAAGTGCTCTTAAACTCTGAGCTGACTCTTCAGCCCCCTAACCCCAGATTTGAAATGTTGGCTTCTTGTGTGAAGGATCAAGAGATGAAGAAGCAGAGAAGGAGTAAGGACAAAGATGCCATCGTGAACACACGCAGGAGAAATGATGTGATCAGGGGACAAGAGTACGCTAAAGATAACATGCAGCTTCTGATATCCTCCTCAGCCTTGAAACAAGAACAAGATGATATGAAAAAGGAACAGGGAGTGAAAGAGAACCCCTGAAAAATAAAACATGGCTAGTAAAATAAAAATTTTCAATAATAGAGTGGGAAAATAAAAAAATTTTAGAGTCTTATAAGGAAATAAAACTAGCAAGTTCACAGCCTAGATTCTTGCAGGGCATCTGTACCCTCTCCACTGAGCGCAGATTCTCCCTCTACTGGTGCTCCTGCCTCAGGCCTCAGACAGTGTTGTAATGTGAGCCTGTTTCCTTCTCCATTGTGTTGGCTTTACATCACACATGGGTTCTGCTGGAGGTCCAAATCTCCTTGTTTAAATTCCAAGAGGTCTCCACTGTTGGCTTGTTTTTCTGTCTGCTCCAGCCCATACACATTTCTGGCTTCATCCCAGCTTCACATCACCAGATTCTTGGGGGAGCCTCGTGCCCAGCTGATGTGAACCCCTCTGGCTTGCCTCTGAGGTACATAGATTGCATCTGGCTGGGGGCCGCAGGTGTCCAGGCAGACCATGGTGGCAACAGCTAGAGAGATATGCTCAGTACCTCACGCTAGCACTGTCACTGGCCTTTAGTTGGTCAGAGGCATGGAGTATGGACTTTGGAGCCACCTGGCTCACAAGGAGATGCCTGAGGTAGCTCTGTGAAGCAGCAGGCTGAGGCATGCACAGGACAGTCACTCTGTGCACTTTCACAGGCTGCCCCACTTCGAAATGCCTGTAGAGGGAGGGGCTGGTTTTGATTTCCACAGGGACCTAGGACACATCAGCAGAGCTTGCAGAGGAGGAAACACCGCTGACTTGGCCTGCAGCTGGCTCAGAACTTCTGCCAAGGACACGCTGTAACCTCCAAGAGCCTGTGAACTCCGAGAGCGCGAGGGACGGGTAGAAGCAGAGTCAACCTCCCAGGTCCGTCCAGGCACAAAGACCCAGCCCAGTGTACTCTGACACCTCCGCGGCCTGGCATCTCTCAGGGAGGGCTGATGAGGTCCCCAGGAGACAGGTGACAAGCAGAAGCAATGGTGGGCTGTGAAGCAGGCTGCCCTTCAGCCTGGAATGCTTACCTGCTCAGAGAATGGAGTGGACCAGGCCTCCTCTGTTTGGGGCTTGGGAATGGGAGGTGGAGGCTCAGAACGCCATCAGCCTGGGCCCCTTCCCTAGTCCTCAGAAGGCCCCACAGAATACTGCAAGTTCTAAAGCATAGTTTATAATTACGGGGACAGTTAGAAACAGAGATAGGTGTTCTGGGAGCCAGCCATTGTGGCCCTTCCCTTAGGGAGTTCACTGCCAAGGGCCTTGTTAGTAGAACAGCGAGAAAAGAGTCTAGTCTGTTAGAGACAGGGCCAGACACTGCTGTGGGGAGAGGGGTACAGGCCTGACTTCGGGGAGCTGCCAGTCTAGTTGTGGGTGAAAAAGAAGGCATGTCCTAAGATGCCTTAAATCCTCCCGTGTGCCCTGAATGATGTGACCCTGTGTTTGAGGAGACGCCTCAGGACAGGGTATACTTGGGTCCCAGGTGGCAGGATGTGAGTGGGAAGACATGGTAGGGAAGTCCACAAGAGCAGAGACAAGATGTGGCTCCGTAGATGGCTCAGCAGTGCATGCTGGGAGGGGCAGGAGAGACCTCCTGGGATGAAAAGGACAGTGTTCTGGATGTGAGGAGGTGCCGGTGGGGTGGGGCGTGGTCAGTCTGAGGTGGGATGGGCGTTTCATCTTTTTTTGAGCTTCAAGGTTAAAGATTTCTGAAAGAGATTGCTTTGGGTTGGTAGATGGAGAACTTAGGCCAGGAGATAGGAAGGCATCAAAGGTGCCAACTCCAGCCTGTGGAGACAGGAGTCCACAGTACGGCTGTGGCTTGTCCAAGAGACAGGGCAAGGAGCTGGAAGTTTGAGCACAGTGGTAAAGAGGCAAGAAGACCACTGTCTCTACCTATCTGCCATCTGCTAGTCTTCAGCATGTGACGATGACATCACCACACAACACAGAGGGATTCTGGGAGCTATGTGAGGTGGATCATAATATCGCCACACAACAGTGCATGGGTAGTACCTGACAACAGCTGACCTGGTAAAACTGATCTCTACTGCTAGGACTCAGGGTCCTTAAAGGGACCTGGCAATGAGATGGAGGAGCCATATGGACACATGATACCAGCCATCAACGCTGGAGGCAGCCGCAGAGCAGGACAAACACAGACCAATCTTACTCCACCTCAGCAGGCTGATGTGTGGGCAGGACTATCTGCCCACAGAAGACAGAGGCTCTGAAGACAGTGTGGGCCTGTTCTACCCTCCAGCCCCAAGCCCTCCCAGTCTTCCCCTCTGCTGCAACTCCTCTGACATGGAAGGACCCAGAGAACTGGCCAAACAACCCAAACCTACAGCTGCCATCCCAGAGGTGTGGCTCTCTGGGGGAGAATGCCTCTTCAGGCTTTCAAACACAAGTGACGGAACAACAGAGTTAGGGGCTAGCATCCATGTCTGACAGATGGACAATTCCCCATGTAGGAAGCTTAAGATGTGTCCAGCAGGACCGAGAAGCTGAGTCTCCTCTCAGCTCTGTGGAGTTTTCTGTCTTTTTCCAGAAAGGTGTGGATAATATGGAGGCATTCAGTCACACAGACCTCTGGTGTCTAGCCTGCTGAACGGTTGACGTGAACAATGAGAGAGAAGTTTCTGCTGTGTCTTCTGACAACAGGAAATCACAAATTGCATTGTTTAAGAACGTCTGAAGATGCCATTGTTGGACTAAAGAGATGGCTCAGTGGTTTGGAGCACATCCTGCTCTTCCAAAGGACCTGAGTTCAGTTCCCAAGCCCAACATTGGGTGGCTCACAATGATCACCAGAGAATTCGAAAGCTCTGCCCTCCCCAGGTACCGCCACTCAAATGCACACGCCCACACACAGATACCCCTGCCACACACATAGAATTCAAATCTACCCTCGTTTACCCTCATCATCCCCCTGCCTCCTCTGCTTCCTCTGCTCCTTGGCCTTTAGGCATGCGGTATGGTCAGCACTTTCCAGTTTGAAATTTGGAGTTGAGGATGGATGGACGAAAGGAGGGATATTGAAACACAGACGTAGACCAGGATAACCCAGACCCGGCTTTGTCATGAAAGAGAACCGAACAAAAGGTTGGGGAGCTGACACTTAATTGAGAGCAGAAATAGAAACTCATTTGTTCCCTTTGCCTTGACTGTGTGCCAGTCGGCACGTTGCTGTTTCTCTCAGTGTCTGTGCGTCATGCTCTGGGTGGCTCATGTTTTCCCTCCGCCCCGAACGCAGAAATATTTGAGAAGATTCAACAGATGTGGTTCTATCTCTGCTTCTCTTTGTTATTTAAATTAGGGAGGAAAGCAAAATTTTAAGGAAATGGTTTTAATTAGCAAATAACAACATCTCAAACCTGCAGACTGGCCGATCTGAACTTGATTTGCAAATAGGAATTCGTTAATCCCTTCAACGTTTTTTCAAAGCTATGGCTGTGGAGAAACGTTATTCTGCTTTTACAGGGAGAAGCAGCCTGTGTGAGAAGTGAGCGGGCATATATTAAGGAAGACTCTTGGGGGGGGGGCAGCGGCTTAAACTGCTTGTAAACATCACTTGAAATGGGAACCAGAGTGAGGTTGCATCTCTGTGAACCACGCACACCCAGATGTGGCAACCTCAGCCGAGAAACTCCTGCTCTGACTTCAGATGACTTGGAAACAGCAGGCAGCCATCCTTGGCATGCTCCTTGTCTGTGTTGGGTGGGCTGGAACTTCCTGCTACACTGAGCAGTGCTACAGTGAAACTGGCCGTTATCTGGCCAGGTCTTTGGGGTGGGGCTGGACAAACCAGATCCTGAACATCTCAGGGAGACAGGGCAGTTCTGGAGAGTTGGTTCTGAATTTACCTGTTTATTCTCAAGGAGGTCTTGGAGCAGGCCCTGTCCTTTCCGATGATTGGGCCCCACAGTGAATTGCATGGTGGTCCCCAAAAGATAGGCCCAGCTAAAATCTGTGCTGTGGCCTTACTGAAAAAGAAGTCTTTACTCATATAATTAAATGAAGCATCTCCAGATGGTGCTACTCAGGTTAATCAACAAGCCCTCAATCAAATGACAGTTGTCTTCGGAAGGGACAAAGGAGAAGCTACCCGTGGAAGGTGGAACATTACCATGTGACCAACCAGCCAACTGCCTAGAGCTGACAGAGGCTGGAAGAGGAGGGGCAGATTCTCAGCCAGAGGAAGCTCAACCCTGCCCCGTCTTTAATGCTGGAGTCTGGCCAGACTAGCTGGTTGGTGAGCTCCAGGGGCAGTCAGAGACCCTGTCTCAAAAAGGAGGTGGGTGGTATTCCTGAGGATGACATCAGAGGCTCACTTCTGACCTCTATGTACACCACCCACACACTACAGGTTCTCTCTCTCTCTCTCTCTCTCTCTCTCTCTCTCTCTCTCTCTCTCTCTCACACACACACACACACACACACACACACATACACACATACACACATATATAAATACTATCCTAGCCTTTTTTTTTTAATCTTTAAGACCCACAGTTCTCATACAAAAAGAAGATGTTAATGATTGAAGAGAGTGTTCCACATAAGACACTATTCTTTTGGGAAAGACACCAAGACCCAAAAAGCAGCTTTTCCAGGACAGCAGGCAGTGGATTCGCAGGTTGTAAAATTAGGATCAGCTCTAGAAAGGGAAGTAGACTCCATGCCTCACAGGATACCTAAAGCAAGAGGGCAAGTCTTTAGCAAGAGGTCCTGAGTCCCACGTGGGAAAGACGTACAGGGGGTGGAGGGCCTGAATCCTGAGCTCTCCCCTTGGGATGGAACCCACCCTCTCTGAATGGTGGTAATTCCCAGTCTGACACTATAATTTTAAAAGCATGTAGGTAGATCTCTGAATTCAATGCCAACCTGGTCTACATAGAGATTTCAAGACCTGCCAAGCTACAGTGTGAGACCCTGTTTCTAAGAGTGTGTGACATCTCTTCATCAACAGGCATTACTGGATTGGTACCTCTGAAATATGGGTCAGTAGGACACAGTAAAAATTGTAAGTGCTTAAATGTCTGTGCAAAATAAAAATAAAACCCATATTAACTGATGCTTGAAAAATACTGAAATAGAAAACAGAGAGGGTAATAACACCACTGGATAGACTCAGTGGAGACCTGAAAAAATAATAGACAGGCAGGGTCTCGGGACCTATGAACTATAACTGAAGATATGTGTCCATCAAAGTCTCAGGAAGAAGGAAAAAAAGGAGACCCAGAAAAAGTATTCCAAGAAATAATAGCAGAAATTCTCCAAATTTGCCCAAAGACATGAACATATACATTGTGAATAAACCCCAAAGGGGATAGACTCCATGCGCAAAGCTGTCGTAATCAACCACAGAAGATGACTCCCATAAAGTGTTTGCCTTGCAAGCAAGAAGACCTCAGTTCAGTCTCCAGCTCCACACTAAAAAGTTGAGTGTGCTTTGTTTCTGTCAGCCCATGCTGGGAAGGCAGAGACATGCGGGTCCCTGGAGTTCACTGGCTAGCTGAGTTGGTGAGTCCCAAGTCAGTGAGAGACCATGTCTCTAAGAACAGGATGGACATCTCTGGAGGTGTGATACCTGAGGCTCTATGCACACACACACACACACACACACACACACACACACACACACACACCTTGGAATCAGTAACAGGAAGCAGTAATTGGATCCAGGAGGGATCAGCTTGAATGAAGGTGTGTTTCTCTGTAGAAACTATAAAAGCGCAAGGACACAGACCTCAGGCCTGAGTGCCATGCCTGGAATGATGCTCTGGAACGGAAATGTGTTCTGAAGAAAAGTCATTGCAAGTGTATGCTGCCGGCAAGCCTGTCTGAAGGAAATATTGAAGGATGTTCTCTCACAGAGAGTGAGAGACTTGTGGGACTCAGAAAGGCAGAACCATGGAAAGAATCAAATTGCTGGACAGGCTACTTTGGGGGCCTGATATTTCCAGGCAAGAATGTAGCCACCTAGGCTCTGACCAAGAGGATGTTAGAGAGAACTTCAGTTGGGAGGTCCAGAGTTCCCCATCCTGGCAGCCATGAGCCTCTCTTTCTGTGAGCTGACAGGACCTGACAAAGGGAGATGATGGTGGATGGGCTGGAGATAATGAGGTGTGCCCTGTAACGAGGCTCAGAGGTCAAGGGTATTCTCCCGCTGATCTGGAAGAAGTATGCAGGTAACTATGGTAGGCAACCTCCAGGAGCTAAAGAGCTCAACCCTGTAGCTACAGAGAATCCCGCCAGCAGCTGAGAAGACTCCAGTCTCCAGATAAACGCACAGCCTGTCCAACAGGACCTGGATGAGCCATGTCGAGACTCTTGGCTCACAGCCACTGCAAGACATTAATGTATAGTACTTTAAATCACACATGGACCCACACAGCAATTACAGTTCATTGACAACAAAGCTGTGGTCCAAGTCAGTTGATGGTTTACTCAAATGCAGACCATCAGTTTGTGTAATAACATGACACCATTCTGGGGGTGTCGGTTCCATGAGAACATTTAGCTACCAGTTCTTGAAAAAGATATTTGGAATTTGTCATTTATATTAATTTTTTAAACTTTTATTTTTTATCTATGCATATGGCTACTTTGTCTAAATGTATGCCTTTGTACTACAGGTATGCCTGGTGCCCGTGGAGGCCAGATCCCCTAAGACTGGAGTTACAGAAGGTTGTGAACTGCCATGTGGATGCCGAGAATCTATCCTGGACCTATGGAAGAGCAGTCATTGCTTTTAACCTCTGAACCTTCTCTCCAGCTCCTATATTCATTTTTTTATTTTAATGACAGGTAGGTTTAGTTATATATGGACATTCTTAGCTGATAGCCCTGTACGGTTAATGTCGTCAACTTGACAGGATCTAGAATCCCTAGGAGACAAACCTCTAGGCCTGTCTGTGAGGGTCTTCTAGATTGGGTTAACTGAGCTGGGAAAATCCACCATAAGCATGGGTGACCTAGTCCTCAGGGCTGGGGTCTGGACTGAATAAAAAGGAGAAAATGAGATGGGCACCAACATTCATCTCTCTGCTTCCTGACTTTGGACCCCACGTGACCAACTGCCTCACGCCCCTGCTGCCATGGGACCCTTGAACTGTGAGCTCAAATAAACCTTCCTTTCTCAAGCTGTCAGTTCTTCTGTCACCGCAGCAAGAAAACTAACAGGATCCCTAATGGCTGGGTGTGCAGCCCTGTATACGCTGTGCTAAATGCTCATGGCGAGCCCTGGACATCCACAGGAAACACTAAGTGCTTACCAGGGGCAAGCCTGCCGACGTGAAGCCAATGAACCAGCATGCACATAAATACGCCACATGATTCGATTTATATGAAGGACAAAACCAAATCTTGGACAACCCTAACCATCTGCGTTGTTGAGCTACAGTCATAGTGAGCTTTAGAAGACACAACAATGGAGGAGGCTTCGGGGGTGCTGGTCGCCCTGGTGGCTGGGTTCCTGTGTATATCCGGGTTTTATGTGCTGGGAAGTCTCATTGCTCTGCTTGGATAGGGTGCTGGCCTCCCAAGAGCCACCACATCCCATCAACTCCACACCCAATGCTACCCCATGGCCAGATGTGCACTAGGCTGTGACATGGCTCCATGCCAGGCACTACAGCAAACAACTGGGCTCAAGCTTGCAGACAAATCACCTTTTCCTCAGTTTAGAACCACCACCGAGTGGAGTGGGAGAAGGTTGGAGTAGTAGTGGCTCAGTAGTTAAGAGCACTTTGTACTCTTGCAGAGGACCTGGGTTCAGTTCCCAGCACCCACATGGTGGTTCACAGTCATCTGTAATATAATGCCGTTTTCAGATCTCCGTGGGCAACAGGGACACACGTGATGCACTTGTACATGTGCAGGCAAACGCTCATACATGCAACATTTCAAAAAAGAATAAATCTTTAAAGACCCCGTCGATGCGAATTTCTCATTACACTGGTCCTCCACCGTGCCCAGGCCGCGGCCCATTGACACAGCTCCTCGCGTTGTGGGGACCCTCAACCATGAAATTATTTTCGTTGCTACTTCATAGCTACAAGTTTGCTACTGTTATCGATGTAATGTAAATATTTTTGGAGACCGAGGTTTGTCAAAGGGGTCACACACGACCCACGGGTTGAGAACTACCACTCCAGATGATTGCTTAGCTGCTCTCTGGGACAGCTGACATCAACTACTGGCAAAAGTCCCTCATATGCCAGTTTATCAGGTCAGAGTCCCAGAGAAAGGGACTGCAGTTTAAAATGCTGGTTATTTGTCCTGGGGAAAATTAAAGAGCAGGTGTGGAGTGTGCCAGGCATGATCCTCCGCTCTAACTAAGTCCCTGCCTGGTCCCCACCTGCCCAGACCATTGCAGGGAGTCACCTGCTCTGCTTGTGGTGAAACCCTGGCCACTCCCTCATCAACTGAAGTTTCAAGATGGGAGCAGGGAGGAGGTAGGGCACCCACCTGTCCCAGGCAGCACTTATGGCTGAGGTGTCCTCACCCCTGAGTGTCCATCAGGGTCCTTACACCTAAAGGTTGAGGGAACAGCCTGAGTCCACTGTGGGTCAGCTACGCTACCAGCATCCCCTTCCCTGCT
>CABHPH010143165.1:6224-13724 GCA_902168325.1 Peromyscus nudipes
TTATATTATATTATATTATATTATATTATATTATATTATATTATATTATATTATTATTATATTATATTATATTATAATCCCATTTTTTAAGGAGAGAGACAAAGATACAGACAGATACAGAGTGGGGGAGAGAGGGAGGGAGAGAGAGAGAGAGACAGAGAGAGACAGAGACAGAGAGAGCGAGAGAGAAATCAGATTTCTGTAGCATTTTACTATTTGTAGACAGGCACAGTAGAAGTTATTCATAGATTACTTGGCCTCACCTTAGGATGACACAGCAAATGATTAAATATGCATGACCAAATGCCTATAGGAAAGAGACGTTCAGGACCATAGCTCAGTCAAGCAGTGACAATGGATTCCTTATTTTTCTTTAGCCATCTAGTTATAGAGTTGACCACTTCTGCCTCGTGGTTGTCAGTTTTGCTGCAGAAGATACAAGGAAAAGAGAAGTTGGGGAAGACATGTATAATCCAGTCCCATAGAGATCTAAATCGTTAGACCTGGAGGTGTGCTCTTTTCAGAATTTGGATTAGAAATAAGCAAGATGGAGTCTTGGGGAACAGAGCCTCTGGCGCTTATGACTCACTGAGTATTTCATTAGGAGGGAAGTACATGTCCTTCAGTCGCTCATCAGGAAATCATGACTGCCTGCTTATTCCACTAAATCCTGCAGAATTTAGCTAAAGAAGGGAAGAGTCTGGGGGTGGAAGCTTCCTCACTATAATGCCTTCCAATTTTTCCTATTTCAAAACATGGAAATATATATTTTTAGATGCATTGATAGACACATACAGGATATATTTATATATTATATATATAATATATATATATATAATCTTTTTGTAAACATTTACCTGCCAGTGTCTGTAACTTAGGGTGCCTTTATATGAAATCTCAACTGAATTAACCTAAAATAAAATGTTTTCATATAAGTTCCCCAAAAGAAGGTGAACCCTAAGAAGTACTACTCAAATTCATTCCAGAGAAAATGGGGAATAAATGAGAATACCAGGTACAGTTAGAGGGTTATTTTGATGAACTGATTGCTATATAATATGAAGGGAGATTAGAGCTCACGGAGCTCTGTTTTAAAATAAATCACTGCATGGAAACAGAGGAAATAGAACTAGGAATTTTAGCCTCATGCCTGGTTAACACTTTCGTCTCTTACAGAATTCAGATTTTCTGAGGGAAAGCACAATTTCCCCAGTCTTCAGTCATTCAAGAAAAAGACACAGAGGACCTCCCAGGAGCCAGGCACAATGCTAGGCTCTATGGGAAGGCAGTAAACAAAAGATAGCTTTCACTCTCAAGGAGCTGAGGAGTTGGTGGGGCTAGGGGAGAGAAGGAAACACATAATGGCCCCAAAGAATGTATAATTACAAACTGAGATAAGTGTCCACAGAAAAGGGAATGGAGACTTTCAAGAAGCCAGCCACAGAGGACGCTAGGTGGGATGGAATGCAGACCCAAGAAGGCATTTGTGGAAGCGGACTACGTTTACATCTAAAGATCAAAACTGAGCAAAAGCTACCTCAAAGGCTGTGTAGTGGGGAGCATTCCAGACCTGTAAGAGTCTTGAAGAGGGACCCCACCCCCACTCTCAACCCCCACAGTGGGGGAAGCCATGCAGCTCCTTGTTAAAGACTTGGTCTTTATCCCAAGAACAGTGGGAAGCTATTGAAAGGTTTTAAGCAGGTTGGTGACATGATGAGATTTGTGTTTTGAAAAGAACACTCTTGCTGCAAAGTTGAAAACAGATTGGAGAGCCCGTCTGAAGGCAATTGTTTCACTAAGTAAATGTGAAGACTTTGCAGCTGTCACAATCACCATCCTGTGGCCACCTGACCCTGCTAATATATGTCTGCACCCCTGAGGACATTTGGAAGCTATTTTCGGTGGACTATTAAGAATTTCTTGATTCCCGATTAGATTACTATGTTGCAATGTTTAAGCTTAGAGACACAATGCTTTTCTGTCTGCTCGGGATTTGGGTTGGTCCGGCTAGTTGCCTAGTCACTGTTCCGTGATGTCACAAGCAGAGCCTCCCATACTTGTGCATTTCAGAGTCAAGCACAGTGGCATTTCTGCACTACATGTAGTACGTCTTAGGTCTCCCTGTCTGCACTTGGGCTCTCTGACTTTCTTCCTCAGTCTCTGATTTACCCGCCTTCCCATCAAAGCATCAGCCTTGGTCAGCGTTTTCAATATTGCAATTGCTATAGCATCTGGTTGGAGATGGGGGTGGGGGTGGGGGTGACATGAAGGGGATGATGGGTGGGGGTTGGGGGGAGGAAGGACCCTTAAGAGCAAGGCAGATGGGATGGAGATGTGGATCAATGATAAGAGTGCTTGCCTAACATAGGCAAGGCCCTGGGTTCAATCCCCAGCATGCCATGCATAGAACTACAGCAAAGAGAAAGCTCAATTGCAAAGGCCCATTTACTGAATTTCAGTTACTAGGACTAAACCATTGCCCCTAGGTTCTATCAGAAATAGTTCTGGACCTCAAGGATGCTGAATTACTGTACAGAGTTGGTGGAGTCTGCTTAAGTACATGATAGGATGTAAGGGCAGGAAGCCAGCGAGGAGCTAGCCCCCAGCCTGAGGAACCCTCCCCTTCTGCACAACTGCCTTCAGGCTGCTGTAGAGACTGATGCGCTCTCAGAAGTCGTTCAAACATACTCTCCACCAGGTTTAAAGCCTTCTTCAACAGCCCGGGCAAGTGGCAATCACTAGGTATCATGACTTTTATTGTTATGTCTTCTTAGACTAAACCCTAGCTGACTCCTTCTCTAACATCCACTAGCCTAAGCTAATTGTGGTGTCTTCAGCGGCACAGAAGGCTAATCCTCTGTTGACCAGATGGCCATTAGGGATTCAAGTGTATCATTACGGCTTCACTATCTTCTCCAGGTGGAAGCATCGGCACTTATCTGGTGAGCTTTCCGGGACTCTGTTCCCCTGGCTGCACTTAACTAGACCTGCTGAAGAGTTTTAAAAACACCAGCCGAACAGGTGCGTTGCTCCGGTTAAACAGTGTGGGCTCAATCAACTCCACTGTTTTAGCTATTCCTTTTAAACCAGTTCTTGTCATACTTAGGTACAAAGTTTGAAAACAAACAAATAAACAACAACAATAAAATTGCTTTTTTGATGTGGAAAATGAGAATGTTTCCTTGGGCATTTAGATCTGTTCAAATTCAAATCTAACTTCAGTCCAGTTTTCTCAGAATTCTGAATGCACGCCCAGCTACCGCCTCCTCCTTAGACAGGACCTGATCTCAGAAGCCTGGAGTTGAGGGCAAAGTTTTGTTCTATACTTTATTATTTCATAGCACCCTCCCCCACTAGAGGCTCTTTCCTACTCTTTTAGACTGAAGAAAAGACTCGGGGACCTGTTGGCGCCTTCTAGGCTGATGGTTATGCAAAATTCTTTCTTTCTTAAGATATTACTTTATGTTCCTCTGAAACACTTTACCAATGGCATTTTAACTTTTCAAAGTAGAGTTCACAAGTCACAAGCTTATTGTTACCAAGAAGCCTGTTAGAATTACACATCCGTATACTCCACTCCAAACCTAATGTTTCAGTAGCATTGAAGGCCCGCTAAGGGAATGCTGTTGCCTCCTAGCCAAAAGAAAGGACTCACCTCTGAGTGGAGACACAGTTGGGTTAACCCAGTTGGGCTGGCCGATCAACTGGCCAGCTTAGGAAGGCTGGTATTGTATACCCAAAGCAATCTTAACAGAGGAGGAAGAATTCCCTGTTTAATGAGACAATATACATTTCCTGTTCCCAGCATTGTTACCATGAGCTGCCATGTTTGGTTGTGTCTGCTTACCTGAGTCCTAAAAAATAAGTAACTTTTCCTCTTTCTTTTCTTTTTCTTTCCCCCCTTTCTTCGGCAGAGCGTATGTATGTTTCCTTTGGTACTTTGGGTTTTCTTTCCCTTTCTCTTCAGCCTCCCTCCCCACCATGTGGCCGTCTGTCCATCATGTGGATGAACTCCGTGCCAGCTTAACTCAAATGCATGGCCTTTTCTCTTTCTCTTCCCCATCTTCCCACGGCAGGCAGCTGCCAAGACTTACAGCTTGCCTGCCCTGCAGCTTTTTATTTTAAACTCAAATAAAATTGTCTTCAAGCTCCCTTTTGAGTCCATCCTTACCTTCCTTTGTTAGTCAGACTAAGAGTCACAAGAGGGGACCCAGATTTCCCCAGTACTTCAGCGACTCTAGAGGGGACTCTCAACACTTCCCAGAAACTCTAAGGAGTCCGTGTAAAAGCCCAGGAATCTGTGTTTTAACAACAACAACAACAACAAAAACAAAAACAACCCAACTCTCCAAGTAATTCTAATTTAGGATAAAGTTTGAGTGTCACTGATCTAAACTCAGCTTTTTCTCTGGCTGTCCTCTTAAAATCCTTGTCACACCCCGTGTTTCTGTGTTCAAGATACGGCCCAACCTGTGTTCTCTTTCAGAGCAGAGCCAAGGACCAAGTCCCAAGATACTACTCGGTTCCTAAAGCCTGTGACAACGCAATTCCCTCCTAATCTTCTTCTTCTTCCCTGCTGCATATCTCAGAAGTCCTGGATCAGACAATCCTTCCTGGGGAGAGGTAGATGTGAATGTCTGTCTCCAAAACAGGGATAAGTTCCAAGCTCCCAAGAAATTATCTTAAAGGCGTTTCTCGCCCAGAGGAGTAGACAGGATGGGTAATATGAGCTCATGCTGACAAAAGAGAACTTACAAGTCTGCTCCTCAGAATTTATCTAGAAGTCCTACTTGGGGTATAGGCAGACTTGACACCTTTTATATTATTCATGGCTTTGGGGGCATGTGGTAAGAATCTAAGGTAACAGAAAATTTGTTATTTTTCGTTGCTTTTACAACATTAAAAATGGAACTTAATAATTTGGACACTATAACCAGAAACTCTACCCAGTTGGGTGTCTATGCCGTGTTCTACACACCATTTCCACCAACGTAGTCCAAGTCCACGCTGGGCATGTTACAACACTCCTATGTAAGAGATGTGCTGCTAACCTTAAATCATTTTACAGAAGCTCCTGCTAAGTCACATCGCCTCAAGCGTAGTCTTAGCTGGGTGCTTGTCTCCATTTTAACAAGAGATTTTTGTGTTGGGCGGTGGTGGCGCATGCCTTTAACCCTAGCACTCCGGAAGCAGAGGCAGATAGATCTCTGAGTTCAAGGCCAGCCTGGTCTACAGAGTGAGTTCCAGGACAGCCAGGACTACACAGAGAAACCCTGGGGGCGGATAGGGGAGAAAATAAATTTTGCATCTCTATCACGGCTAGACCCCACTTTGTCCTTACATATTCATGGATTGCTAAGCTTCTGGAAACTTAAAAGACATTGACTTACCTACTAGGGAGGTTATTTGTATAATTAGACTAGCACTTCCAGATGAGATAATCAGTGTTCTTTTTATTCATGCCAGTTCCCCCCTCTTATTGATCATAAACTCCCTGGCCCGTTCCCTTATATCTGAGAGATGAAATATCAAGGTAGATGAAGACCCATCAGAAGTTCTGCTATTCTTGCCTTTAACGCCCTGCAAGTGCTCATCATACTTTATGTTAGCTGGCCTTCCAGGCTAGTGACTCATGGCTTCCACTTCATTAACCTTTGGTGTTTCTCCATGGATCTCATACCAACTCCTCCTCACTCCTTAGAGTGGGAGCAGCAATTGTTTTCTGCTCCCTATTGATGACTCCAAATAAATTTGAATTAAAAAAAATTATCGCTGGACAATAGAAGCTTCTTCAGTGACCTTCCTCTCTACCTTACCATGTGCCTTACTCTTGCATTACCTCAGAAAACAACAGCAACACTTGCTGATACCACTCGTCCATCTTGTCATCCCATTCCCCTTCGGACTTTCCATTGCTTTAGTTCCTTGTTCTTGTTGGCCTCCGGGCTGGCTTCCCTGTCTTCACCTCTGCTCCCCCATCTCTGCTCCTTCCTTTTCTCCCTGTAACTACTTATTCAAAGTGAGTTAATGACCCAATCATCAAACCCAAAAACCCCATCTCATTTTCCAAACTCTGGGAAGCCTAATTTTTATATATATATATAAAACTCACATTCCTCATTCTCCCTGCCATATGTGGTAGGTTCTCGATGTATCTGACCCCAGCCAACAAAACAGCATCCACTATGAGGCTGTTCTCCCAACGGAGAATCTCTTTGTTCACTGTGTGCTCCCGCTGCAGGATTACTCTTCTAAAGAAACTTTCACTTGAATATCTTAAATGAGGTAGCCCCAATATTGAGTTCCTGCTTTACTCTTAACTGATTACCACATCAGCTGAAGTGGATGAAAAAAATCCAGCTCTGCTTCTCTAAGATGGACTGGTTTCCTCCAGCTGCTCTCACTTCTCATTTTCCACTGTCTGTAAGCATCCTCCTGATACCTTAAGAGCCACCACAACGTCGTTTCTTTTCTCTGAAGTCCTGCTGGTCACCTGAAATGACTGTGATTTCCTTTTCTCTGAATTCCTGTAGCTTTCGGTACTCCTCATGTTATGTGGAGTAATAATAAAATAAATAAATGTGAATCAACCTATTGTAGCATCTTCCCCAAATAGCTGTCATTTTCCAGCACATGCAAAGCCCTATCAGGATCCCACCTTTTGTCTTCCGACAAAACACCCTCCGAGAACTGGGAAAAAGCCATACTGTTGTGGGATGTCTTTCTGTAGGCTGTGAATATGTGCTGCTCTGATTGGCTGATAAATAAAGCTGTGTTGACCTATGGCAGGGCAGGATGAAGCCAGGAGGGAAAATCCAAGAGAGATAGTGGGAGAAGAAAGGAGAGTGGGGAAGATGCTGCCAGCCACCGCCAGGAGAAGCAAGATGTAAAAGTACCCGTAAGCCACAAGCCACACGGCAAAGTGCAGATTTATAGAAATGGGTTAATGTAAGATGTAAGAGCTAGCTAGTGAGAAACCTGAGCCATTAAGCCATATAGTTTGAAAATAATTGGGGACCAAGCGGCTGCGGGTCATGGGTGGGAGAGATTCATCCCAACTGCACAGTCCAGGCAGGATGGGAGAAACCTTCCAGCTACACCATACTTTTAATATTTTATCTGTAATTTGTAAAAAAAAAAAAAACAGAAAATATTTTTGTATAGACATTGACAAATTTTCCCCAGACGCCCTAATTTCAGTCCTGTGTGGTAAGATGGCCATGACATCCACCGAACAGCCAGTTACAGAGGGGTGGAGGGCAGCAGCTAAAAATGATTAATAATTCTTGAAATGGATCTTTTGTCAAAGTAACTCCTATGTGACGAAGGAAGAAGAGGAAGAGGAAGAACGGGGAGCTGGCGCTGGAATTCTTTGCCTTAGAAAAGACAGGGGCAGGAAATGTTGGCAACTAGAAAAAGCATCTAAAAAAAGCTATTGTACAAGTGACAGTGAGCAGCTGTTTCGTGTTCCTACTCAGAGGAGGGCAGATGCTCTGGGTA
>CABHPH010143165.1:18724-66892 GCA_902168325.1 Peromyscus nudipes
AAGGGGGAAGAAGGAACAAGAAAAGGAGGAGAGGAGGATGCTAGGTGCCAGCCACCCACAGAGAAAGAGTGAAAGTAAGATATACAGAAGTAAGAAAAGGAAAAAAACCCAGAGGCAAAAAGTAGATGAGATAATTTAAGAAAAGCTGGCTAGCAACAGCCAAGCTAAGGCATTTGTAAGTAAGAATAAGCCTCTGTGTGTTATTTATTTGGGAGCTGGGTGGTGGCCCCCCCCAAAGAAAAAAGAACAAAAGAGTAAAGAAATAATCAACAACAAATACTTACACATTATTCATCTTATCAACTTACTTTATGACCCAGAAATTGTACTCATAGCTATTGACCTGGGAGAAGTTAGACCATATTTCTACAGATGTGTACCATAGGGTAGCATTTTCATTCATTAGAAATATGCTTGGCTGGTGTCTTAGTCAGGGTTTCTATTGCTGTGAAGAGACACCATGACCATGGCAACTTTTATAAAGGAAAAATATTTAATTGGGGGCTGGCTTACAGTTCAGAGGTTCAGCCTGTTATCATCATGGTGGACAGCATGGGAGCATGCAGGCAGGCATGGAGGTGGAGACATAGCTGAGAGTTCTACATCTTGATCTGCAGGCAATAGGAAGTGAACTGTAACACTGGGCGTAGATTGCGCATAGGAGACCTCAAAGCCCACCCCCACAGTGTTACACTTCCTCCAACAAGGCCACACCTCCTAATAGGGCCACTCCCTATGGAGCCCATTTTCTTTCAAACCACCACCGCTGGTATGCATGAAACTCTGGGTTTGATCCCTAGGACCAAGAAAAAAAAGTATATAAAATGTATAATAATATTCAAAGAAAGTGGCTGAGTGGTGGTGGCGCATGCCTTTAATCCTAGCACTTGGGAGGCAGAGCCAGGCAGATCTCTGTGAGTTCGAGGCCAGCTTGGTCTACAGAGTGAGATCCAGGACAGGTACCAAAACTACACGGAGAAACCCTGTTTTGAAAAACAAGAACAAAAACAAAACAAACAATAAAAAAAGAATGTTTATAGTAGAGCTTTCATAAGACTTAAAAGCCAAAAACAAACAAGGAACAAAAACCACCAGTAGAGTAATAGAAATAAACTCTGCTTTCATTATCAATGGGATATTATTTGGCAATTAAAAGGGAAATCAGTGAATCCATACAATAACATGGGTGAACCTCAAAAACAAGACGATTGGCTAAAGAATCATCACACAAAGCTATCACATGTAAAAGTTCTTTTAGAACTAGCAAAACTACATTGTCATGGGTGGGAGAACAGTGGGCAGCTGCAAGAGCTACAGTTGACTGGTGAGAGGCATGAGGAAACATTTTAGAGTGTTGGGTTTGAGTTATGTGAGTATATGCATTTGCCAAACTTACCTAATGTTTCCTTAAGATCTGCGCATTGTATCGTGTATGCATTTTACCTTAAATTAAAAAAAAAAAAAGACTAGAAACAAATGTTGAATCCTAAATAAAAATAAACACTTTTAGGGAAAAGTGTGCTAGTATTGGATGTAGCTTTCATGCCCATGAACACATATGAACTGATAGATGTCTAAGCAGAAGGATAATTGGAATGAACTGTTCTATAACCAAGCAGGCTTAGTAAAATGTAGGCAGGATATAAAGTTTCTAGCTGAGCATTCTTTCAACTTCTAAGTTTGACTACTTTTATAATAAAATTCCAGAAAAAGAACGAAAGATGCATGTAAGTTAACACCCAGGTAAGTAAGTTTGGTTATTCTTAAATGCAGATCAGCTAGCTATGGAAGTTTTACACCAGGCAGGGCTATTATTATCCTTACACTTTAGAATGACCTCTGTGCCTAAAGTATTCAAGGCGAGTTGTAAGCAGAAGTGTAGACAGTAACTTCAGGCTGGGTTATCAGTTATGCTGACTTTGAGGTTTACTAGAGTGTCCAGAGGTAAAGATATCTGTCCAGGTGACATTAGCAATGGGCACATTAGGATTCCGAGAAAAAGACCATGATGGAGATATGGACTTTGGAAGTGTCAGGTAAAAGTCATGGCAATCCAGGAGAGAGCTAGCAAAACACCCCTGAGGGCACCAGCCCTTAGGAAGTGACTGAGAAAGAAAAGCAAGGCCATAGGACAATGTTTAACATTCTCCAAAGAGTACAGGGAAAAGTTCACACACAGGAAAGGTCACGGCTGGGTTGTTAGAGTGTGAAATTGGCAATGTTTTCATCAAGGAAATGAAGCATCTTTTCAGGCAAACAAGGGAGATAAAAAGAAAAGGAAAAATGAGAGAGGCCCAAGGCTTTGAGAAGAGCTCAGGGAACTTCAGGCTATATCTTTTAGATGCTAGATTGAGGGCAGCAATGTGATAGCCTCAACAACTCTGAGGTGGTTGGTGTGATGGGTAATCTTGATTGTCAGCTTGGTGGGATCTGGAACCAAGAAAGAGATACACCTATGCGGTGGGGGTGGAGGTCTTTGAAGGTGTTTCAAGAGAAGGATTAACTGGAGGGAAGATCCTCCCTCAGAGTGAGTGGAAACTGGCAGGCAGTCCAGATATAAAAGGATCCACAGGGAACTATTTCTGCCTGCCTAGCTGCCTGCTTTTTCTCCTTGCTGCTGGGGGTGTCTTTCCCACGGCTGTGGCAGTGATGCTGCTCTTCTTCCCCTGATACCGGACTCTAGCTTCTTCAGCCTTCCAAACTGGACTCAAGATCAATGACTCTCCAGGATCTTCCGGTCTTTAGCATCACACTGGAACTGCTGAAGCATCCAGTGTCATTGCCTGAGAAGCAATGGGTGGGTCCTCAGGCTCTCCGGTGTGCAGCCAGCCATTGCTGGACACCCCATCCTCACTGTGTAAGCCATTCTAGTAAATCCAACTACACATACATCTGCCTGTTCATCTAGAGAACCCTGGCTAACATAATAACACAGTTGGTATGTAGACAGGGGGCTGGGAAAGTGTGTGGCCTCTGAGGTTTCCTGATGCAAACCACTACACTTCTTCACGTTAGGGCCAGTTAGGATCAGCTGGAGGACACATTGAACCACAGAATGTGGGTACTCCCACCAGAGTTTCCAGTGCACTATGGGGATAGATGAGAAATTGAACTGAGTGAATCCAGGCAGAACCTAATGGCTACAATATCTAATATGACACCAGATGACGTGAACACAGCAGGCTGGCAACCACACTGAGAAACACTAGGGTAGAGGAGGAAAGGTGTCACACAGCTTCCAGAGTTGGCTTCTCTGCTCAGGTCCTCCTCGACAGAGGTGCTTCCCCTCTCCACCACCACGTACATCCTTCCGATGACGGTGTAGATGGCCACCACATCCTTCCGATGGCTATGTAGAGGGTCACTACATCCTTTGGACGTTCTTGGTAGATGGAGTCTTCTTAACTAAACTTCACCTTGTAGAAATTTGGGGAGTTTCTGAGGCTAAATTCTCCTTCACAAAACAAGCTCATGATCACACTGCATCCCACGATTTCTGTTTTGAACACTGCGGGGACATAAATACAAAGAAATATCTACTGTGGAATTCCTCCCCATCCTTGGCTGTCACAGAGAGACCCTTGGCTAGAGGAGATTAATGGGCTGAGAGAATCTAATACAATATTTATTGGTTGTTTGGACACTCAAAAAAAAAACCCCACATTTACATCAGTTTATCATTCTGCTTTCATGACAAGCTAGTATTGTTTAGATCAATAAAATAAGCAAGCAGACAGTGGCGGTGGTATATCACTTCTCATAAGAGCTCCTGGTAGAGACTCCAGTGTACCACGACCTCTCCTAACAAGCTGCTAAGTTTCTGTTTATTTCAAATTCATCTCACCTACAGGTCTGCAACATATAGAAACACAGTCTACTACTGAAACTAATTGGGAGTTTTAATGTTGCTATTTTTTTTAATGGTGGAGTTGTTTTATAGCAGTTAAGTTCAGGATGCCTGAACTTTGAGAACATATGTTCTACTCTTCATAGTTATCAGAAACCTTGAGATTATGGGGGTCTTGAGGTGTCTGTGGTGGCACTGTGGTATGGGAATAGCAAAACCTACACATGGGGAAGATAAGTGAAAAGCTAACGCCGTAAGCCTCCCTGATGTTGGTCCAGAAGAAGTCCTGGGCTGTCCCTGTGCCCACAAGATGAACACAAAAGGAAGGAGCAGGGATCAGACTAGTTAGTAGCAGGGACCATGCAGCCTCATAGCAAAGATCTTGATGGGAAGGTTGTCTAGTGCATTGATGGCGGATTGTAATTCGGAGAGGTACTCCTACCAGCAAAAATAGAGCAAAGTATATAAACAGCAGAGATGGGATGAAATAGTTCAGTTACATGATACTGTATAAGGACCTATGAATGACCTACATGTGAAGTGGGTCAGCTTCAACAGAAAGGTGAAGGATCCAACTCCAGGATAGTTAGAGAAGCACATCACTGTACCCATCCTCTCTTCCATTCTTTAGTCACACCAGGTTCAGTTTATAATAAAGAGATTTGCCATGTCCTGAGAGGACAGCAATTCAAAGAACCAAGGGGCCAAGTTTCATGAAGTCTGATCTGATAAAAATGAAACAAAACAAAGTCAATGATACTCAACCTTAGGACACGACTTGAGCAAGGAGTGATGTGATGTTCTCATGGAGGATTCGGAAGTCTGTCCAGGAAAAGGTTCAACTTGATGCAGTAGCAGAAATTCAGATTATGAGTAGATGCTGCCAGAAGTAGACTTCAAAACAAACAATATAAGAAGGAATTTTCTAGAACAAAATGAAGTCTCTCAAAGAGCAGAGTTTATAATGAGGTTGCTAGTGTTTGAACTCCAGTCCCCTCATGAACTTTAACCCTCTTGGTGTCTTGGCAAAACTGCCACTAAAAATAATGTCTGCTGACTGAGTTCCCGTGAGACAGAATGACTCA
Organism: Peromyscus nudipes; assembly: GCA_902168325.1. Taxonomy (NCBI): domain Eukaryota; kingdom Metazoa; phylum Chordata; class Mammalia; order Rodentia; family Cricetidae; genus Peromyscus; species Peromyscus nudipes. Next base: position 23,657 of record CABHPH010143165.1, read on the forward strand.
ATAGTCTTAAAACAATCAGAACATGGGCTGGCACATACTAAGAGAACGATAAATGCCAGCAATTGCAGTTATGGTAATTATTATCACTATTGCTGCTGTTGATAAAGGACAGCCATGAGGGATGACATGCACTTTCTAAGGAATGGTTCCAGCTGCGGTGTGCATTCACCACATAGGAAGTCATGGTACAAGAGCCAGCAATGTTAGGACAGTGCAGACACAGAAGTAGAGCGGGAGTGTGGTTGACATTAGTCCACCAGGTCTGCCTCCACATCTAACCGTATTACCACTACACTTACTTTCTAAGTGAAAACATTTTTGTATTAGTCAATACAAGAAAGCTCTCCCCACCCCCAGAAACATTTATGTCAGTTTTGTATTTGTAATAACTCTCCATGGATGGTTTGTGTATTATCACATAAACCAGCAAAAGCCTTTTTAAAGTATTTAAAATCATGATAAAGGAGAGAGGGAGAGATTCATTCTTCTAGTTAATACATATTAGATACTTCATATCTATCAGATCTATTAGACCCTGTGATGGGCATTAGACATAATTATATGAACACTAATGAGTCATATCCCCGCCTTCCAGGAATTTATAATTTGAGCAGATTGCGGGAAAGAAATCACAAAGTATTAATCAACACTAATCCAAATAAACCTTATTGAAACCTTCCAATACTGAGGTCTGTGGTTTGAATGTGAACTGTCCCCCCCACAGGCTCATATGCTTGATTGAACATTTGGTGTCCAGCTGTCTGGGGAGGCTATGGAACTTGGGGGACATAATGACTAGCTGATGGATTTGGCTACTAGAGGTGACCATTGGTTGGCTCTACCCCCTGAAGCTCCAGTCGAGGTCTGTTTCTTCCCTGTCATGGTGTGACCAGCCACCTCATCCTCCTGTCCACTAAGCTGTCCTTGCTAACACGCCTTCCTTGACATGGTGGACTGAAATATCCTGAAGCTGTGAGCCCCCAAAGAACTTCATCTCTTAAGTGACTCCTGTCAGACCTTTTATCACAGTCATGAGAAACGCAGCCAATGCACATAGAGTATACAATTCTAGTTCATTCCTCCTGTGGTGAACAGGAGCAAGCAGCATCCCAGGAGAGAAATTCAGTACAAAAAAAAGGAGACCAAATAAATAAAACCCAGCGGCCTAGAACCAGTCTTAAAGTTGTAGAAGCATTTAAGTTAAAGGTACCACAGGTCACTACAGTTTGGAAAAGGAAGGCATAAGGGCAGGACGTAGCAATCCATACGTGATAAAGCAGAGTAATGGGTACTGAAGAAAAAAAATAGAAATTCTCTAAAATACAGTACAGAAAATAAAAACTAAAGCTGACCCAGACATAATTATAGACATTAAATTATTAAGTCTCAGTATTAAATTCAGACCAGATGGAGTCGATCAACAGTCTACAAAATATATATTGGGCACTCTTCTGAAAACTGCATAGGTTGGATAAAAGATCATATACTGTTTCATTGAAAATAATTTTTTCATACAATTTATTCTGATCATGGTTTCCTCTCCCTTATCTCATCTAAGATCCTTCCTACCTTTCCCGTCCACCTTCAAGCCTTCTTGCTCTCTCTCTCTTTAGAAAACAAACAGGCAAACAAAACAAATCAACCAGCATTCAAAAAGAAAGGAAAAAGCAAGAGAAACACAAATACACATGAACACACGCACGTACACACACACGCACACACACACCACACATGCACATACACATATAGAAATATGATATAAAGCCAATAATTTTAAAGATGCAGCTTCAACAAAAGAAATTAGAGGTAAAAACAAACATTTCTCTTGCAATCAGTTTTCATTCAATACTGATGGAAAAGAAAATCTTCCAGGAAGTCATTACGTAGCACTTAAGACATGTACATATTTCAGATCTCCAAAGCCAGATGGTATTCATTGCGAGGCCCCGGAAGGCTTCCCACGTGAGGGGCCATAGTATGGGTCAGGGCATAAAATACAGCCCTGGTGCTGCCTCCTTACCTAAGCACAGTGTTCTGCTGGGAGGCTCCCTTGAATAAAGATTTGAGGACTGTGTCTCATCATCTACTAGTCCAGGGGAATTGTTCGGGGGAAATTAGAAAGTCATTCTGTTCTCAGGAGATACAAAAAAAATTAAAAACTCTGAACCTCTTGAATTCTCAGACACTTGCTCCCAAGCCTAATTGAATCAATATGCAGGTTGCAATCTTGATATATTCCGAGGTTAAAAAATAAAATCAATATTCATTTTGAATTGTTTCTAGAGAAAGTGACTGATTTAATAAGACTTTCAAACAGTGATTCTTACATTTGCTTCTTTTTGCAATCAAATTTTTTTACAAAAACTATGTGTGACATCCAGAATTGGGAAAGACGCTTGAAACAAGGTATTGCAATATACCAATTTTAAAGCATTTAATAAAACACTTATCTTAGGGGCTACAATTAATAATGTGATTTTACTCAAAAAGATCTAGACTAGGCAAGCATAATGAGAGTTAAGGCAACATACTCTAGGTTAGGATCCAACCAGAGAACATAAGATGAGTGGTTTGAAATGGCATTATTGTATTTTGCATTATTTTATTCTGCAACAGAAAAGATTTGAGATTTCATTGATTACTCCCAGTGTAATCTCAGTAGCTCCGTATTCTTACGAATATGTGCTAAAGAGTAAAAGGAATGAAACTGATAGCTACAAAAGTCTGCCTAAAAAAGTACTACTTTAACATCCACAAAGCAAACGTATAGACAGACCATCACGTCAAAGATTATAACAGGAAAACCAGAGAGGCTTCTGTTTTGAATCATTAGTTATATTTGTCTCCATAAAAATAAAAATTCTATCAATTTCTCATAAATAATGTGAAGTTATCAAGAAGCTAGGTGTAAGCTGATTACTGACATAAAAGGTAGCATTCATTTTTCTTGCCCAGTATCATCAACTGGAACCCACAGGCACTAGAGACAATGCCAACTTAGAATTATCATTTGTTGGCTACTAATGGAAGAAAATTCCTGGAAAATGCAAGATGTGACCACCAATGGGAGGTATTTACTCTTGAAAGATTTTCCCTATGAGAAAGTTCCAGTCTCTGGTCCAAAAGATCAGTATATTTCCAGGGGAACCCAAATCTGTGTATAAAATAAACTTAATTGAGAATGAGACATTTGTCTCCAGGTCAGAGAGATGATATGCTATGCTTTCAGAACAATCCTGTTTTGTTCTCATTGGACTAAAATAAAGTCAAGCACTTGGTCTAAGTGGCTCCTGCCCAGTCACATGCCCGCAAGTTATCTATGACCTAATGTTCATAGAGTCTACAGAGCAGACCCTCTGCCTACAGGGCAGGGACACTTCATTTTGAGGGATAACTCACGTGATGTTCAGCAGCTATTGGCACACTGAAAACTCAACTCCCAACAATTAACCTTCTAGGGTAGGTAAACAAGCACAATGTGTATCTTTGCTACAGTGAAGAACTACCATTTAATTGTGTTCGTACCTCTCAGTGTCCATGGTCAACGTTTGTAGAAGTTGATGCTATTTAAAAAAAAAATCCTGTAGCAGCTTTAATAAAATGAAAATGCCTAAGCAGCCCTGCCCATAGAAACCTTCCTTTGCATATCTGACTTCTGAAAACACATATTCTCTTTGTAGTGCTCAGACAAGGTGCCTTGAGCTGGGAACAGGAATAGAGGTCAAATGAGAAAGGAAATCTTAACTAAATCAGATACATTTCATTTGCACCAAGAATTTTCTATCACACTTGTCTCTATCAAAAATCAGCCTATCTCTCCCGTTTACTTTCCTACTAGAGTAAAAATTAGAGTTTGCAAATTGTAAATATAGGGGGGAAAGATAATTTAGAACACTGTTTTATCACTGTCGACCCAGTGGTTTTCATAAGCGAATCCCACGTATTTTGAGAATGTCATTATTGCCTTGCAGTGTTTATAGAGCAGAGGAGAGCAAGCCCGCCTCCACCAAAGGGCAGAAAAGAAACTGAGTGACCCAGGGAAGGACACAGTGTGACCTGTCCATGATTAAACCCTGAAAAAGATAAATTGAGTTAGGCTAGCTGCCTGAGTGGGAGGGAAGTAAGGTGCACACTGACAGCATGGTCCCATTTCCTGAGGCTTCTCATTCCCCCGCCTACCCTGATGGTGCCAAGGTTGAGGGCTGCTCCTTTCCATCAGGGCGCATGTGTTTTCTTCGGTGCGGTCGTTAAAGCTGCAAGAATCTTGTTTGCTGATGGCGAGATGCACTTCGGTTTATCCCTTTGTATGCAGGGACAGAAAAAAGGCAAGAGGAGTTTACTCGGGATTTCAACATCTGTCAATATCTAGGCAGAAATTTTAGCAGCGGAGGTCAATCAGTCTCCGGGAAGTGCTAAGCAACCATACCAGGGGCTCCCAACTAACTGTGCCTCTGAATGTGCATGACCAGGCATATTTCAGTACGCGCTGCCAGGCGGTGTTAGTAATGCGAGCAATATGCAGCTCACTTTACTTGCTGACTGGCTTAAAAAGAGAAAATTAAATACATTTCTCATAAGGATATTTTGTGGAATTTTTCCACATCATTAAATAAAATGTAGCCCCGGTTTAAAGGCATTTCCTGAGAGAAAACATTTCTTAACCTAAACTAACTGAACTATGTGAAGCAGTCTGCCTGGGTACACCATAATATTTTTTTCCTGATTACACGTAATGGGTCTCCTATCATCCTGCAGGCTTACCCATATCATTGAATTGTTTCATAGCCATCTGAAAAAAAAATTGACTGCAAACTTTTTAAAGCGGTTCTCAGGAAATGGGTGCTTATTCGATTTTCTCCTCCGAGCTACAAAAGAGCGGATGGCATTAGAGATGACATTTCTAAAATAATTAAGAAAAATCACTACAGGCTTGCTTTGGCTAGGTATCCACCTTCTTCACAACTTCCACACAAGCAGCCATGGCCCTGTTTCCTTAATGGGCGAAGAAGGCAGGCAAGCTCAGATATGACAGACAGAATATGGTAAACAGTGGTGTGGAATCAAACTGAAAATATTTTCTTTTGACCAAGCTGCAATTGAAGCCAGGGCCTCATGCACTGGGCAAACACCCAGCTAGTGAGCTACACACACACCCCAGTCCCTGAATGCTTGCTTTCCTATGCTCCATCAGAATGTGTCTTTTTGCCTACCTCCAAAGGAAGCCAATGTGCGTCAAGATGGAATCCATTCTGAGTGGAGTTTTTGCAACACCCCTTTAATTACTTTAGATCCTTAGCGGGTTGAGTTATGACCACTAACTTCCTAAGTTTGTGGTCAGGGCCTGCCTAGAGAGTAAGATGCTGCATGAGGCATATGCATCTTTTTTGTTTTCCTTTGGAATAGCCACAAAAGATACTGATTTTTTTTTAAATAGACTCTCAGTTTCTTTGTATAAGTCAGAAGTTTTCTATTAAGAAGAAAGGAAAACTTATCCTCCCAAGAAGATAGCACATATCTTCTCTTTAATCCCAGAAGCTTTCTGGCCAATTTGAAAGTCAACATCAGACAGGAAGGTAAGGCTTTTTTTTGTTTTGTTTCAATCTTAACTCTCACGGTTGCTCACACTGAATCAAGAAAGCAAGACTTTCAAACTAAGTGGAGAACTGAAAAAAAGAAAGAAAGAAAAGGGAGACGTCTTTTTACAAGGTTGTGTGGGATAACTACTGAATACACCCTCAGTGGTAACAAAGAGAAGATAATGTTCCCACCAGAGGTGATGGCTACACAGCAATCCACGAAGTAATGTGTAGGAAGAGAAGGAACCCACCCCCACCCACCCCACCCCACACACACAGTATAAACCCTGCTGTTGTACTGTGTGAACTATTTCAGCTCTGGGGTTTTGACCGAGGTGCCCTCAGAAATAAAAACAAAGACAGGTTCCAAGGATCTTAGGGATTCTTGCTCCATATAGGCATGTATGTGCATGCAGTCACCCGCACACAGTAGATGTGGCATGGGGACAAGGGTGCTGTGTCTAATGAGAAACACAGAACAATATTCTCTTCAGGGTGCTGGATCAAATTCCCAGTCTCCTAACTAGGTTAGGACTCTGCCCCTGCTCTGGGCATTGCCTTGTGGCACACAATAACCTCTTGCTCCATTCCTATTCCCTGTAAAAATAAAACCTTCGAGAAGAAAGAATGTCCTATTGTTGGAGCAGAATTATTCCTCCAACTTCTCAAAGAGGAGGTATTTTCAGCATCTGGGAAGAGATTGTGTCCAGAGGGGCTTCTTAGTTTTACAGCTGGGTCCACTCAAGCTGGTCCAACAAGCCAGCATTACATAGAGGAGCCCAGCCAAACACAGGCACTTCAATCATGCTCAATTCACTGGGGTTCTGGTAAATGAAATAAAACCCCAAAGCTTGGCTTTTTATTTTTCTTAGGGCAAAGTCCATTTAGAATGGATATAATCGCTCGCTATGGTTACATATGCCACATTTATTTTTAAATAGCTCCATATCCCAAGGGCTCCTGATTTTCATCCACACGGCAGGTAGGAAGACTGCAGGAAAAAGAATTTTCAACACAGTCTACATTTTATCTGGTACAAAAAGCACATGTGGAGATGCTCACGCAGCCTGGTAAGGGACTGAGCAAGTTGGCAACTGAGCCTTGTGTCCTGGAGAAAGTACCCAGCTGCAGGAATGGGGTGGCTAAAACATATCCTACAATCTTCTGGCCACACTGGCCATCCTGTTGCAGGGTTTGCAACTGCAGAGTGGAAGAGCCTACCCCTATTGTGTGTAAAAAGTTGCCCACTTTCTTTATTGTGAGGCTGTGTGGACAAGTCACGTGGATGGACCAGTGTTGGCCCTGACTCAAGAGTCCTTCATCTGCTCTCGTATTTCTGGGGAAGGTAGAGCAGTTGAGGGATGTTTTTCTGCTAGGGAGGGTTCAGGTGACAGAATTTTCTAAGTTGAAGAGAAGTGTTGGGGTAAGACATGCTTCCCTCGTAAATGGTAATTTGTGTTTTCTGCATTTTGCCTAACCTTACCCAGCCTTGGCGCTTTCCGTCGCTCTTATCAGTCCCCTGCAGCCAGACACCAGATCTGACTCATCTTTGAACACTAAATGAACTCCGATTGAGTCTCTCTAGTTAAAGTGGCCCGCTGACCAAGCTGGCTGGTTGTAGATCATTAGTCTTAAGCAGAGGTTAATAAGTTGGGAGTTAGGCACCATGTTTTACCTACACGCTCATGTTTATAAGTGGTAAAATTTGTGTTCTTGGCATCTTTGAAAAAACTGGAAATGTTGGTTGTAGACCGAATTTTCTCCGGTCCTGCCTTGCCCAGCGGTCCGGATGAATCTCTCCCACCCACGGTCCCACAGCCGCTTATAACATAATTACTCAGAGGCTTATATTAATTACAAAATGTATGGCCTACTGGCTCAGGCTCATTATTAACTAGCTCTTATAACTTAATTCAACCCATTTCTATTAATCTATGTTTTGCCACATGGCTTCATGGCATTACCTGTTCTCTCACATCTTGCTTCTCCAGGCAGTGGCTCATGGCATCTCTCCTGACCCTGCCTTTCTCCTCTCTCTATCCTTCTTGGATCTCCCACCTGGCTCCATTCTACCCTGTCATAGGCCAATGCAGCTTTATTTATTAACCAATATGGAGCAACACACACTCACAGCATACAGACAGACATCCCACAGCAGTTGGTGACCTGAACTTGCTTTGTACCATGGTGGTGATTTAACCAGAGGAGAGCAGCCATTTTCCTTGATGACCCAGTGTTAGGACTCAGTGCCCACTGTGCCCTACCTCTTCTTGTGAATTACCTGCCTTGCTTCTCTGGGTACAGAGTTTAATTAAGTAGCAGTCACTGGAATAAATGATCCAGTAATTCCCTTACACGTGACCAGCTGACCCATGGCTGCCGTGGTGTCAACCTTTCCTCTCAGGCCCTGTGCTAAATGGTTTTCACATGTGACTTGAACCTTCAGGGCCCCCAGCCAGGTTATTCTACTCGTAACAAGACTGAGGTGGTTGCTCCAGCCACGGAAGTTCTCTTCCTTAAAGAAGCAAGTCCCTTGCAGGCTTCGAAGGAGCTATCACGGGTAACAGATTTCTTATGACATCTCACAGCTGATCATAACACATGGGCAGCGTTGAGTGCCGTCGAGGAGGCTCTCGAGCAGCAAGAAGGAAAAGCACGAACACGTTTGGAGAATTATGTTTTAAAAGCATGACAGAAAAAGAGGCATCAGTAAGAGCTCCAAGCAAATAATTTTAGGTCAGGGTAAATACAAGGTTTACTAACTTCAATTTTCTGCACACATACTTAAGGGCAGAGTCAGACCCCCCAGCAGAAGACAAATCGGCAGCTTCCTTCTTATGCCTGGGCTTATTACGTGATGAGAGTGTCGTCTCTCAGAGACTCTGAAAGACTGAGAGAAACAACATACATCTCAAATTCGCTACCAGGACCGTGTCACAATTAGGCTTTCAGGTTCAGAGTGTGCACCAGGAGCCTCACCTGGAGAGCAGCAGAAATCTTCATCGTGTTTCAGGAGATGTGAGGGAGGCTATGATCCATGCAGGTAAGAAGCAGGGAGTCTGGGGCAGGGAGTTATAGATCCACGTAAAGGATTGTCAGACAGCTGATGGAATTGGGTGATGGGTGCTGGCTTGGGGGAGGATTTAGGAGCTGAGCAGGGTGTGTGTGTGTGTGTGTGTGTGTGTGTGTATTTATGTATGCATACTCATGATCATGTGTGTGTCCATCTGTTTGGATGAACATGCACATAGGTACACATGAATGTAGAGGACCGAGTTCAACATTGGGTCTCATCTTTCTCATTTGCTCTCTACATCATGTTTAGAAACAGAGTCTCTCACTGGACCTGGGGCTCACTGATTCAGCCACACTGGCTGGCCAGTGAGCCCCAAGGATTGTCCTTTTATGATACCACCAACCTCTACCTCAGCACTGGGATTACAGGAATATAGCACCACGGGTGACTTGGTGTATGGGCACCAGGTTTAAACTCGGGTCTTCCTGATTGTGTGGCAAAAGCTTTACCAGGAACTTTTAAAAAGAATGGAGGAGGTGTGATAGCTCATCTTTTTCTTTTTCCTTCTTTCCCTTTTTGTCTTCTTGAGACAGGGTCTCTCTACATAGTCTGGCTGTCCTGGAACTCACTCTGTAGACCAGGTTGGCCTCAAACTCACAGAGATCCACCAGCCTCTGTCTCCCAACTGCCGGGATTAAAGGTGTGCGCCACCACCACACTTTACCCTGTGTCAGCTAATCTAGGTTGTCAATGTGACTATATCTGTGATCAACTATAACCCAAGCAGCTGGACATGGCTGTTAGGAGGTTTTCTCGCTTGCATCTTTTGGGATGGGAAGGCCTGTCCTAAATCCACATTTTTGGAAATAGGGCGATCCAGTCTAACTCTGGGACACACCTTCTGGTAGCAGCCTATATAAAAGGGTATGGAAGGAGGACATGGCTGTTTGGCTGTTTGCCCTCACTAACACTGCTGAGGTTCATCCAGCCTGCTTCTGAGACATTTCTCCAACAGTATTAGAACCTAATTCTTTGGGAGTTGAAGACGAGCTAAGACATTCAGCCTCACGGACTGAACAACTATTGGACTCTTGAACTTTCCATCAGGAGACAGCCACTGTTGGACTAGCCAGACCACAACCTGCAAGCCATCCTAATAACCCCCCTTTAAACATATGTCTATTTTATTCTATCACTTCTGTTCCTGTAGGGAACCTGGACTAATACAGGAGGAGAGAAACCCTTGTGGGATAATGACTTCCTAAGCTCGCTCCAAAGCTGGCCTGGTAGGGATTTGAAGGTCAGCTGTGTTCCATGTGGACAGCCAAAGCACAGGTGACTGATTGAGTGAGGAGCCAGCCTTCGCCTTCGGGCAAGGGGGCCATCAGATGCTAGGTCCTAAGCTCTATTGACCACTAACCTGTTTCGGGATTTTTAGTATGGTAACTGGCCTTCTGCCTGAGACCATTAGATACTTAGGGGAAAGTACTGAGAGTCATGGTCTGGGAATTCTGTTGTTGTTGGAGGGTTCCTGGTAGGCTGGAGAACTTAGTTGGCAGGCGTAGATTAGGAACAGGGCATTAAGTATTCAGTACTCTGCCCAGGTTTAGTTTCCTCACATTCAGAGTAAAAGAATTTTGAAAAAAAAAAATGGGATTCTAATATATATGTATAAAGAAATGATTTCAGAGGCTTTTAACAGTGTGGCATAGACTAATGGCTTTAGTCAAAACCTCCTAAAATGTTTTAGCACCTCTGAGAAGGACTTAACTTTTAGCTGTCCGAGGCATACTAATTATTGAGGTAGAGTTAAAAGTTGTTCCGTGGTCAGAGAGGACAGGGGGAATGAAAACAGAGAACCAAAGGACTGTGCCATGCTTTTCATGGTCATTGAATTAACAAAGGAACGAGCCAGCTCTGGTCTACTTCTATCTTCAGGTCACCCTGGGCTTCCACAGCACAGAGAGACAGACACGCACTTCACAGGCGCCGCCACCTTTTCCATTAGAGAGATGCTGGAGGAACAGAATTCTCACTTTCCAACTTTCCACCACTTGCTTAAGACAATTGTGTGTTTCTGGGGTGCCCTTCCATGGATGCATCAAAGCAGAAAACACAAAGTCTGCTGAGAGAGAGAGAGAGAGAGAGAGAGAGAGAGAGAGAGAGAGAGAGAGAGAAGAAGGAGGAGGAAAAGGAGGAGGAAGAGGAGGAGAAGGAGAAGGAGAAGGAGGATATCTTGGTGGCCTCTTCTAAAGCACAAAAGCATGATTTTGGCAAGGAGCTTTAACCCCATTTCCCCAGACTGCAAAAAGAGAAGAAGAAGAATGTGAGTAGTTGCAGCTAAAATATACACCCAAGAGAACGGCCTTTATCATCTGCTTTTGAAGGAGGGACTGAGAAAGACAGGAAGCCAGGAAGAGAACCTACGGGGCTAATCGGGTACACAGAGCCCTGTAGGCACCAGGACACTCAAGGAAGGAAAGTTCCATAGTTCAGACTTTCTCAGCGATTCAGGGGGAGCAATGCATTAGTACATTACGATTTCCAGACAAGAATGAGGGAGATGTTGAGAGAGCCCCCAACCCTGTTCGGGGATATCTAAGTACATCTCATGATTAGCCTAACTGATCCAATACAGTGCTTTTTCCTAGCTAAGTAAACAAATCAGTGAAAGGCTCTGGGCCCATTCCCCTTTGAGGTCTTCTTTCTCCCCCCCCCCTTGAATAAAAAACTGAAATATCATAATGGTTATTAAAGTGTGGTGTTTACTTTTAAAAACTGGATTCTGCTTGTCCTGTTAGGAAATAATAATACCTACGGAAATTCAAAATGAAAAAAAAACGGCTTATTAATACAATTCCTCTTTTCCCCCAGAAAGTAAAACATAACAGTATTCAGTGTACTCACACTCTGAGGTTTTTCCAGTAACCAGCTGTTAGTTTTACGGTTAGAACTACACCGTTACAAAGCCCGAGGAGCTGGTGCTCACCTTCCACAGCATCAATGGCTACATCCAACTGCCCCTGCCATGGTTCCTAGAAAGCAGAAAGGAAGGGTGAAGAATTACCACTCGGATGACAAGTGCCACAGGCTTATAAATATCAGATATATGGTGTCCTACCTTTGTTCCTGTTCCCCGGCATTTCCTCAGTTGTGCTGTCTGTGAAATGGGCTGCTCTCCTATCTGACAGGCACTGTAAGGAAAGTGTGATTCCTGCCAGAAAGAGACGCTTGATTGTTTGCTCTTAGCCTTGAATTTTATCCCGGGGCCAAGTCTCATTAGAACAAGAGGTATCTTTTGAAAGAAAGATTTTGGAATACTGTTTCAAAATGGATAACTGCCAATAAGAAGCTATAAGACATTGTTCCATGAATTAGCCCCACTCCCCCCACCAACACTCCAATGATAACTAAAATGTACTGTAAGAAGGATGGATATACAATAGGGCAGCCAAAGAGAGGGGGTTTCAGATAAACTAATTAGGGCCCAGAGAGATGGCTCAGTTGTTTTCTGCTTTTCCAGAGGACCTGAGTTCTGATCTCAGGACTCCTGTCTCACCACCACCTGTAACTCCAGTTCCAGGGCATATGAGGCCCTTTCCTGACCTCCCCAGGTACCCACACACAAGCGGCACACATTCATTCCGTCATACACAAATACACACGCGTAAAAATATGTCTCAAACTCATTAGTCATATTTTGAAATTAAATATTTTTAACATGATTTTAAAATATAATGGCAACAGCCTTAATTTAATATTTTAAATTTATACATATATACAATGTCTTTTTAACATAACCACCCACACTCCCAACTTTAACTCTTCTGACACCCCAACACATCACCCTCTCAACTTCAATGTCCTCTCTTTCTCCTCCTCCCCCTCCTCCACCTCTCCCTCCTCCTAGTCTTCCTCTTCTTCTTTGTCTTCTATAACCTACTGAGTTCAATTAGAGCAGTCTCATAGGGGAGCAGTCTCTAGGCAGGGAACACCCAAGGGGAGGCAGCTATGGTGGACATTTTCTGAATACAAATCAACATTTGCCTTCAGAGCAGGAGGGAAGACTCTGCCATTTTCCCATGGGTCTGAGGCCGGGGTCTTTGACAAGGCTGTGCCCATGTCAAAAGCACACATTCACTCAGGACTTCACCCAGGGCTATCTCCATTCTCCAATATATCCCTAAAGAAAAATGGCTTTCCTCCCCTGCAGCCTTCAATTTCCAGTACCTCCGCAGCAAGGGCGGGGCCTCATGAGCTCCTCCCCATCCATAGTGGAATTTTGACTGGCTTAATCTCCTGCAGATGGTGTCCAAGTATCCACAGCTGCTGTGAGCTCATGAGAGCAATGACCAGGTCACGTCTAGAAGACAGTATTTCACAGCACTCCACTGTAACACGAAATCTAATTTGGTCTTTTTTAAAAAAAAACACCCGGGCCAGATATTGGGGTAAATGCTGAAAGATCAGAGAGACAAATGAACAAGCCACTATTGTGTCTTACCTCTAAGGACTCCTCAGCCTGAAATGCCTTTGCTTCGTGTCTCCTCACGCCTTATATACCTTTCTCCACCCAGCCTTCTTAGTGCTGGGACTAAAGGCATGTGTGCTTCCCAAACATTGGGATTAAAGGCGTGTGCCACCACTGCCTGGCTCTGTTTCTCTCCTAGACTGAGTCAATCTTATGTAGTTCAAGGTGGCTTTGAACTCACAGAGATCCAAACGGATCTCTGCCTCCCGAGTGCTAGGACTAAAGGTGTGTGCCACCACTGCCTGGCCTCTGTGTTTAATCTAGTGGCTTGTTCTGTCCTTTGGTCTTCAGGCAGATTTTATTACGGTACACAATATATCACCACACTCTACCCCATTTTCCAGTTTCTACGTTCTTTCTGCCCCCTCTTCCACAATGTTCCCTGAGACTTGAAAGGAGGGAGATTGATGTAGATGTCCCAGTTAGGGCTGACCACTCAGAACCACTTATTCTCATCACTTTGACCAGTTATGAGTCTACGTATTAACCACTGTCTACTACAAACAAACAAATAACCCACCTCCTCTGACAAGGTTGAAAGCACACAAATCTATAGTTATAAATATTTAGAAGGCAGTTTGACAACATGACCATTTAGAAAACACATCAATCACACGGTCCCTGCTAGGGTTTATGACTTTCCTAGCCATGGGCTTTGGACCACGATTATGGCACCAGGCATGAATAATTATGTTGTGCGGAGCAAACCTCCAACCAAACAGCATCTGGTTGCCCTATGACCTCATGCCGCTATTACACCAGTGGGAAATTTTTTGCTCCACATGTCAGTACTGTAGCGGGGCAGTGTACAGCAAGACCACAGATGTCTTTCTCCCCTAGTAGCCTGCGTACAACTTCTGGCATTGCGGAAGTCTCCGCCAGCAGGGATGAGGTATTCTAGTTGTGGGGGACCAGCCCCCACATTTACAACGCAGGGTACTCTTGAGTAGGGAAAAGTGAGAAATATTAGATAGGAGATACCGGGAGGGAAGACAAAAACACAGGACAGCCTCGAGAGGGACTGGATCCTAATCCATCGGCCCAGAGTTCTAGTCCAAAGGGCTTTTTATGACAATGCCAAGGGGCAGAGCAAAGGACACCTCCCCCGCCTGCTAGATACAGCCAAGTGTAGACCCTCCCAAGTACCTGGTACTCAGGCCCGTGGTCCAATCATCCTCTTTATGCAGAGCTGCTGGGTAAAGCCACTGGGAAACCTAAATGGGCTCCAACACCTAGTCGGTTCCAGCTCGGATTCTGTGTCCTAAAGCCAAAGTATGTGTTATCTTCAGCAGCAGAGTCTTATTATCTAGTTGTAAAGGGCAATTAAGAATTATGGTAATAACTTGCGTTGTTTTGAGTGTCTCAGGAAACTCCCTGACCAGTAACTTTTCAGGAGCCATCCCATATCCGGCATTGAGATTTTTGGCTTTTAACACGGGGCTTGTGGGAGAAGCATTGTCCAGTCTTTGCTCATTTTTGTGGAGTAACACCGTTCAAACTACTTTATTTATTTTTACCTTTTTTTAAAAAACATTATTAGTGTGGGTTAACATTTACTGGTTTACATATGTTGAACCATTCCTACATCTCTGAAAAAAAAATCCAATTTGTTCATGACTTTTGGATGTGTTCTTAAATTTGGTTGGCAAGTGTTTTGTTGAGAATTTTTGTGTCTATGTTCATCAGGAGATTTGTCTATAATTTTCTTTCTGTTGTTTTTGCATCTTTGCTAGTTTTCATGTCAGAGTAGTGGTCCATAAAAATGAGTTTTGTAATGGTCCTTCCTTTTGTATTTCATGTAATAGTTTGAGAAGCATTGGTGTTAGCCCTTCTTTGAGGGGTCTGGTAAAATTCACCAGTGAATCCATCTGGGCCTGGATCCTTTTGGCAGGAGATTTTTAATTATTGCTTCAATTACACTGCTTATTAAAGATCTGTTTTAGTTGTTTCTCTCTCCTTGCTTTAACTTTTGTAGGTCATACCATCCAGAAAGTTAGATTTAGATTTTCCAATTTAGTGGGATGCAGGTTTTTGTTTTTGTTTCTTGCTTTGTTTTGGTGTCTTGTAATAATTGACATAGGTCCTGGGAGTCACAGTTGGGTCCTCTGTAGAGCACCAAGCACTCTTAACCACGGAGCCTTTCTTCAGCCTCATGGTTCATTCTTTCCTGTGTCTTTTGGGTAGACTTATTTTTCTCTCCAGTCTAAAGAACTCCTTCAAGCAATTTCTGCAGAATTGGCTTAGTGGTCATGGATTCCTTAAAACGTTTTTTGTTTTTTTTTAATCATGGAAAGTTTTCATTTTCCCTTCAATATGACAGATGGCTTTGTAGGATATATAGTCTGAATTGATAGTTGGTAGCTTTCAAGACTTGAACTATACCTTTCCAGTCTCCATTGGCTTTTAAAGTTTTAGTTGAATAATCTGGTATTATTCTGATGTACCTGTCTTCCTATGCCACTTGCTGTTTCTCTCTTACCATTTGTAATAATGTTTTAATTACAATATGATGCAGGTTCTTTTCTCCTCATCCAGTGTCATTCATTTTCCCTGTATCTAGATTAGCATTTCTTTTCTCAACTGTGGGAAAATGTCTGTTATGGTTTTTTTTTGAAAATATTTTCAATGTTTTTAGAATACATCTGTGTCCTCTGTGCTCATGATTAATAGATTCAGTCTTTTCAGAGAGTTGTGTGTATCTTGAAATTTCCCCTGGTACCTTCTTATTTGCTCCTCATCCTTGCTAGATTGTTGCAGTTGCTCAGATATCCTGTGCTTTCTTTGATCCAGTCTGCCATTGAGTCTTTCCATTGAGCTTTCAGTTGACTTAGGTTTGTTTGTTTCCAGCTCTTTAGATCAGTTTTTCTTTAGTATTTATTGAATTCTTTTCCTATCATCCATCATCACCTTACCTATTTCATATAGCTGTTTGGGTCTGTGAGCATGGTTAAAATTATTATTTTGAGTTCTCTATCTGTGCTGTCTAGTTTTATGTCCACACGATGCAAGCTGGAGTTATCCAAGAGGATGGAAGCCTCAATTGAGAAAATACCTCCATAAGCTCTGGCTGGAGGCAAGCCTGTAGGACATTTTCTTAATTAGTGATTGATGGAGAAGGGCCCAGCCCTTTGTGCATGAGGAAACTCCTGGACTAGTGGTCCTGGGTTCTAGGAGAAAGCAGGCTGAACAAGCCATGGGAAGCAGCACTCTTCCATGGCCTCTGCATCAGCTCCTGCCTCCAAGTTCCTGCTCTGTTTGAGTTCCTGATCTCACTGTTTTTGATGATGAACTGTTACATGGAATTGTGAGTGAAATAAACCATTTCCTCCCCAATTTTATTTTAGTCATGGTGTTTCAGCACAGGAATAGTAAACCTAAATAAGCCAGTGTCTATCATTTCATCTAACTCACTCTCAGTAGACACCATTTCTGTGGTGTTAGTAGTTTTGGGAGGAGTTACATTATGTTGTTTTGTCTGCTGTTTGTTTGTTCTTTGTGTGTGTTTCTTGTGTTACAGTGTTGAAATTTACATAGATGGTGTCATTTTGTTGCTTTTTTAATCGGCTATATTCTTTCAGTGGAAGTACTTGCAATGTTCAAATGGAACTTGGATGCAATAGGATAGTGTTGGAGTCCGCAGATTTAAAGATTGCTAAATCTGGGCAAGTTTACAATTAAGAAATAAAAGGAGGTAGAAACAAAGGTGAGAGAAAAAAAGAAAAGATATAAGAATAAGGAATACGTTACAGTAGAAGGGTGTAGTAAAGAATGCCATACAGTAGACTGGATGGAGAAACATAACTACCAATCCTCATATCCAACTGAGCAATATACAAACAAAAGTAACACCATAATGAGACCTATATGCTAGAGTAGAAGTTAAATAATAGGAAATACAAAAATACTATGGCTTGAATTGCCGGCACAGCAGCACTGAGTTGAAAGGTCAAGTTCTCAGATCTCTCTAGCTACAGTAGGGTCCGTGTGGTGATGTGTGCAGGAGAGGAAAGTATGAGCCATGGGTCTCTGCAGCCTCTTTGTTCATGGGGTTCAGGCATGTGGGAGAAGGAGGCTACAAATCCTCTTCTGCAGCTTCCTCAGACCCCTGTACTATACTCTACCATGGACTGTTGTACGCCCGCAGGTCTGGTGTATGTGAGGGTCAGCACTTTCCCTTACCAAAAGGAAGATTTTAAAAGAAAGGATGGTCTAGTCTTGTGGATATTTTGCTTTCTAGTTGCCTAGTCCCCTCTCAGATTCCATTGCCTGGGAAAATGAAAGAATGATGGCTTACACAGGCAGGAAACAAAAGCCACAAGTGTTTAATATGCACTTTGTTTTTACAAAATTAAAATATTGTATTCATAATTGAAGCATTAATCTAAATAATCTTTATCAATAAAAAATCAGGAGTCAAATATTGAGGTAAGAACCTAAAAGATCAGAGAACAGGGAGCAGCCAACAGTTACTTCCTACCTCTTCCGTTCCTCTGTCCAAAAGGGCCAAGATCCTCTCTCAACCCCTTACTACTTCCTGTCTCCTTTCTCTACAGTCCTCCAAACCTCCATGGTCAGCTAGTGGCTAGCTCTGCCCTCTGACTCCAAGCAAACTTTATTTGTCAGAACACAATCAAAATATCACACAACACATAATACCATATTTTGACTTCCTTTTTTTTCTCCTCTTTTGAGACAGGTCTCATGTATTCCAGGATGTTCTTGACCTTCTAATTCTCCTGCCTCCATCTCCCAAGTAGGTATGTACCGCAACACCATTTTATGCTTTGCCTTTAAGTCCAGAGCTTTGTGCATATGAGGGAAACACTCTACTAACTGAGCTACATATCCAGCATACTCTCACTTTTTAAAAGCAAATCTGTTCTATCATCATGTTATTTGAAAAATAACATTAGGTTGATGTAAATGAAAATTGCACCTTTTATGTAGTGAAGAAAAAAATCAGCACACTGTGAAATGTGATGTGACTGGAAGGAAACTTCTCTCCCGTTGTAAACCTCAGGCTCATTCAACAGAGCTGAGAAGCCAAGGCCGATGGTTTCTCACAGATACCAATTTTTAGTGACTGAAATATATTTCTTTACTGAATGAACAGCACACTAACGCGACAAGCAAAACATCCCACGGAGTTTTGGTTCATGAAACAGGAAAAGTCTGCACTCTGGACTTGTAAGAAAATGTGAAGTCAAGCCCATTGTCAATGTGAACAGAATCTTTTGTGTGATTTGTTCAGGCAAACAACCAAGGGTTTGTATAGTTAAGTTAAAAGCAAACAGCCCTGCCGAGCATTGTTATGGTCAGGGGAGTTAGACTAGTTAGCAACATAGGCATGTAGCATCCAGGAGACAGACAAGGCAAGGTACAATCATATTTGAAATAAGATGCCGCATCCCAGAAATCCTCCCAGGCATGCTCTTACATCTTGAAGGTCACAAATTCAGATGCCTTCTTGGCTATGAAATGAAAGCGACTGAGGTTGGAAGGAGTGAAAAATGAATAGGGAATAGTGGGAAGAGAGTGTCTAGAAAAGAATGTTTAATGACAGAGGAAACCTACCAGGACTGGAATCTTACAGAAATGCAAACTACAGGTACCCTACATTTTAAAAAAAAAAAAACGAGAAAGAACAGAGCAAACGTTTCCTATCAATCTTTTTTCCGTTTCTAAAACTTAGGAGTTTATTTAAAATATTTAACTATCTTGAAAGAAAACCCTTGTTTGTAGGCTGCCTCGGTGCTTGACTTTATTTTCCTCACACGAAAGCTCCCTGGTCAAGGACCACCATTTCCCGAAGCCTCAGTGAGCCCAAGAGGCACCTGCCTTTCTACCTGCTCTTTTTCAGTGAGATGCCTACAGGCAGACCTGGCTGGGGTGGATGTTGGCATCATGCCACCAGTTTAAGCATATCCAGGCTAAAAGGGAGCAGGGTCTTGAGGCAAGACTATGGTGACAGTCCCACTCTTGCTGTGGTGTTTCAACTTCCTAGATGTGTTGCTACAATAACATAACATCCCCTACCCCATCCCGGGACCTCGGGGACAGAACTGTAGTCTCTGCCAATGGACTGCTTGTTCTTGTACCAGCAGGGCAGAGTCAGAGCAGGCATGGATAAGAGATCTGAATATGGCATAATTAGCTTTTCTTTAAAATCCACTTAATATACTCTAAAACATTTCCTCATTCTCAAGTACTCTTGCTGTAATCCAGTCCTTATTTATGCTAGCAAATTTGCCCTTGAGTGTCCCTGAGTGAGTTTACTCTCTCTCCTAAGAGGCAAAAAGAGAGCAAATTCAATTTTCCATAAGCAGAGAAAGGAAAATATTGTCAAGCAGCTTCAGGGCAGCAATTGTGGATGTTTTCCACAAGGGGAATTTGAGAATCTGCTATGTAAAAATGACAAAGGGTTGCTAGCAAGAGTCAACAAACCAGTTTGGAAGCTGATGTCCCATAAAAATGATGGTCACTTATCATGGTGTGGATGCTATTAGAGGACACTAGAACCCAGAAGGGACCTCAGGTCATGTTTATGATGAAACAGGCATCAACTTCCTCAGAATGGCTTACATCTCATGTCTTTGTTACCTCTATCCCTCATTCCTACACCTAATGGAGAGCCTTGCTATTTGAATGTTGAAGTATGAAATCAAACAAACCCATCAATCTTCTTCTACTAGTCATTTGCATTTCAAATCAGTGAGATCATTTTAAATATTCATACCCTTCAACTTGGTAACACACCGCTTGTATGAATTTGTTCCAAGGAAAGAATTCTAAACAACAGCAGAAATAAAAATGAAAACAAGTTAAATATTCAATAATAGCGGAATGCTAAGCAAAGCACAGTTTATGTTCTCAGGGAAATGTTATACAACCATTGCAAAGAGTATCAAGATTATGCAATAACATCGAAAATACTTAAGATGTTGTCAGAAAAATCAAGACACAAAATTCTAAATAGGCATGATTATATATGATATGCCAGCCAGCAAGCTGGTGCAGGAAATAGAAGATTAAGGGGCGGGGGGAATTCACTGAGAAGTTAACAGTAGCTTCGTGTCTGAGCTCTACCAGTTTCCCCGTTCCCTTAATTGACGACATTTTCTTAAATGAGCATGTATTACTTTATAATGAAAATTCTTAAGATGAGGCTTAAACACAAAGGCTTCAGAAGATGGCAGTTAACACTCTGAATGAAGCAGTCTCCTCGACGAAGTGGGTTTCATGTTGTCCTGAATAAGATTTTTCTAAAGCAGAAGTTTCCTCTGGTCCCACAATGATCCAAAAGCACAGCCTCAGAGGAAGGGAAGCAAATCCAAACCCTCCCTCGGATGACTTTGCCAACACTCTGAACAGAAATCAAATTAATCATTCCAGGGATGGTTTACAATCCAGAAATGAGGTTTTTGTTATTTTTATCATAATCTCAGCTAAATCTGGTAGAAGTGGTACAATCAGTCAGAAAATTAACCTTATTAAAATCCACCTACAGCATCAAATTAGGATTTCTATGGAGGCAGATTCAGGAGGTTGAATGAACGTAATGTGAAGTGGAGTTTCCTTTCATTTTCCACTTCCGCCCTCCATAAATCTTAGCCCTTCTATCTCATCAAGCGGCCCTTTGTACTAGCACTCTGGGCAGGAAGTGTGGAGAGAACTGATCCTCTCTCCTAACACCTCTCATGGTTTTGTGAATATGCACGTGTTTGAATACATCAAACACATCTGCTTCAAGATAGTCCATGTGAAGTAGTCTCCGTATGTGTGGTTCATACATAAGGCAAGCTAGTTCCTTCCAGCCTTCTCCCTTTTTGTGACACACACACACACACACACACACACACACACACACACACACTGGTTTTCGAGTCTGGTTTTAAAAATAAAGGAAAATAAGGTGTAAAGTGCTATGCTTCTGAGGACTAATAACCATCGGGGTGAATCCCACTGAGAAGTTAGAGGAGAGTTAGGAGAGGAGCTGGCCTAGGGAGTGGAGAGTGGCTGAGGGCTGGCCCTCCATTGTCTCACTTTTCAAAGCCTTTTCTGAGCCTTCTCCTTCCCCTCTATTATCACCTTACAAATAGCCTGACTTGGTTGGACTCACTAAGAATCGCATGTGGATGTTTGCTCTTCTCACCTTTCAAAATAAGGTGTTCTGGAATTACTGTACAGTTCTTCCTTCTGTTTCTTCCGAGTAGCAAAATGATGTAAAGGAAATGATCAAAGTATTCCTACTGATGCCGTATTGGCACATTTTCACATTGGTTTTCTTGGTATCCCTGGCTCCTATTGAGGAAAAAAAAAAAACAACTGCTAATTAGTTAATGGTTATTCCACAAAGGTATGTATTAACTAAATTTGTATGTATTTGAACTAAATTTTAAGTAAGAAGTTAGTATTATTTCCCACCAATCATTATCATCTTTCCATTTTTAGGGGGGGCCAAATTAAATATTGAATGACTTTTATTGCCACTTTTCCAATTTGTTAAGTTGCATCAAGAGTTTGCCACAGCTTACCTTGAAAGGGACAGAGTCATGGGGGAGAGGTGTGAACATCTACAGCGAGGCTTGGCTTTGGTTCTGGAAGCAATCGAGAATTGTTTTCATTCATCCCTTGGGGTATTTGAGGCAGAGTCCCACCGCATAACTCAGGCAGAGCTAAACCTGCTGTGAGGACCTTCAGGAAGAATTGTTCAGTCGTTAGGCATTATTTTATTTACTTGAAGATGCTTTAAAAATAAGGATACTCACAGAGACCCAAACAGACTAGAATTAGGAAGTTCAAGATGACTCACATAAATCTGTACTCTGTTCATGCCCAATCAGCAGCACGGGGCAAGACTGGCAGTGACTCTCCTACCTATACCCCTCCCAGGTTCCCTTCCCTTCCCTTTTCTAACCATTTTCAGGCCACAGAGATCTGAGATTTTGTCCTGTAGTTATTTATTTCCTTTACAAATCAGGAAAAAGGATCAGCGACCTACTGAGCTGTCTTATGAAGCCATGCCCATTGCTCAGAGGCTGGCTCTTGCCTGTAGGCTCCGTTCGATTTCTTTGGAACTTTAAACTGTAATGCAGTTCCCCATGTCAACCTGGAGTGTTCCCTTCCTCTCCCACAGACGGTTCTGCCAAGACCAGAAACAGTGAAATTGGAATGACTTGCAATTTTGAATTAAACAGCTTCCCAGCTATCCCAGTACCCACCCAAATTCGCTGTGAACGGGAGAGGCAAGGTTGCCTGTGAAAGGCTGAGGGAGAAGGACCCCCTTGTGGAGTGCCTGCTTAGCATGCACAGAGCCCTTGGTTGACAAAAACGGTTAGCTGTTGTCAAGAACATCACATACAGAACTGGGAATGACGCATCATGCCTGTAGTGCCTGCACTTTGGAGGCTCAGGCAAGAAAACTGGCCTGAGTGTGAGCCAGCCTGCTCTACAGAGTGAGGGCTACATGCCAAGAATCCCTTCTCAAGACAACAACAAAAGAATATTGCGTGTTGTCTGCCCAATTGGAAGATTTGTTGGCTTCTATGGATTCTTAGTTTCCCTCCTAGACCTCTGCTTTCCAGGAGGAATTTATGGTGTACCCCACCAGTCACCCCAAATCTTGATTGGTTTCCATTCTAAAGTGATTCCGTAGGCATCGACCTCCAAAGCTTTGACAGTCTCTTTATAGTGGCCCGAGGCAGACCACCTCTTGGTATGATCCCCATAAGAATGCAATTCAACTGTGCCCTACACAGTCTCAACTCCTGTGCGCATGCGCGTGACCCTGCTGCACATGCTTGCTCCTCATCTTCCCCGAAATAAATTCTTCTCTGGCTTCCAGACCAAAATACTTTCCTGTCCTTTGATTTTCAGCGCGCCTGTGAGTAAAGAGCTACATTGTTTTAGGCAATTTTCAGCAAATGGGTCATTTCCCCGCATTACGAACACACTCGGTGATAACGATTAAGGAGGGGAAGGATTTCTATGATATGCCTAGCATCCGGTTTTCAGCTCTTAAACATTTTCCTATATGTGCACGGATCTTATTACCCCTGGGAGAGTTCTTATTAATCTCAGTGTCGAAGCTGTTTCAACAAATCTACTGTAATAATGAAAAGTCATCTTATCACACTTTGCTCTCAGTAAATTTACCATCCTTTGATAAGGTTGCAAACAACTGGGAAGTAATTGATCTGTAATTAGTGTGGCCACTGCTGAAGAGAGCCTGTGCTGGGGCCTCATCATTTATCTGCCCAGCACAGCACATCCTGCTTCAGAACACTAAATTATTTAGTATTCTTTTCAAATACAAATGGTCTCAATGGGTCCTCCATTATTTTAAGAACTTTCTGAAGAAGAGACTAACATTTAAATTTCTGATTATCTGTCACCAATGCAGTAGTTAAAGGAGCCGGGAGTGGAAGGGGATCATTTTTCACACATGACTTGTCTGCTGAAGCCAGTCTGAGCTATGAATGGAGAAGGACAAGGGCCCTTTGATCTGCACCAAACTTGCACAATTTATCTTTTAAATGCACTAAAGCTTTTGATAAATGTCAATTTGACAATTAAATTCTTCAAGGGCCACAATATATCACCATCACAGTGCCTATTTTTGAGGGTCGGTCAACCATAACATCTTTCAGCAGGCTACAGCGAGAGCAAGTTAGTGAGGAAATGATAGCTCTCAGGCCTGGCTGTTCTGCGCATGGTATTTTTATCTCTTGTTAAATAAAATAGCTGTGATCTTTTCCTTCAACACAGGGCACAACTCTGATGCCAGAGTTCACAGTTGGCCTTGCAACCCAAAGTGACTGCGTCTTCTGTCATTTTTTTCTGATGGTTTAGGGGAGAAGGGAGCCCGTGGGAGCCTTCTTCGATCTATTGCCATGTTGATTTTTCTTTCCTCATTGCAAAGGTGTTTTCTTGTGTATTTTATAAGAAACAAACTAAGGCAAGACTGTCACTCTCAGAGGCCTCAGAGTCAGCAAGAGGGTCAGAGGTAGAACCGTGGGGTTGCGACTTTGGTTTTAGGGGAGACCCTGGTTATGCTTTGACTACAAAGGTCATTGATTAAGTCAAAGACCAGAGACAGTAGACTCTTAGAATAAATAGCTGGCGTAAGGGTTTGTGGCAACGCTTCAACTTTGAGGCCATTCCACCTTTTTCGTATATGTGAACTTCAAAGTTATTTCATGCCCATGCTCAAATCTTTCTGTATCTTTGAGAACAAAAATAGCCATCAGATATGAGGAAGAACTAGCCCCTGCCATCCGAGGGTTTACATTCAAAAGCTCTTCTCCTCTCTGCTCTTTTGGCCCCATTAAAACTCAACATTAGCTGGAAGAATAGCAATTGTAATGTGACATTTTGAAATGCTTTCACATGAAAGATGATTTCAAACTCCGTGGTTACTAAGGGGTTTGTGACGGGCTGACAAAGGGACAGATCAACGATGCCTGTGATCCCCTCTCAAGAGATAGTGTCTCCAGAGCCCAACGTGGCCCCACCACCCAGGTATTTGGCATGGGTATGATGCTATCTTCTGACAAAACTGACATTTCCGTATGATTGTGAAGAAAATTAAAGCTCCCAGATCAGATAGCCGACCCGCTGAAAACACAGACACCTGGTGCTCTTCGGGCGCCTGCAATGCTTCTTTTTCAAGGACAGGGGAGCCAGTATAATCCTTAAAATCTCAAAGAAAAAGTGAAAAAGAGCCACCTGACTGAGTGTCTCCAGGGTGTCTCACTGTTTCCAACACAGATTAATTTTTTGGATGGGCTATCATGCAGTATTGTCAATCAAACACTGCTGGAATTGTAATGTGACACCAGCCCTTGCTACAGCCGAAGTCAAGAGCACTGAGAGGTTTTTCTTTCTATAAAAGCGATGCAGGTCACTTCTCTGACCTTTATAATATCTGCAGACTCCAAATTTTTGTGAAAAACTGAGGAGAACAATTATTTCGTAGATAGGACTATCAGAGGATGTTTGTCATGTGCCTGGAATTATTTCCTGAAGGTAGAACTGGGCGTAAGGACTCAAGAAGAGGAGTCGTTTTGACCAATGCCATTTCAAGGTAGAGATCTAAATAGCCTGACAATTCTAGATGAAATTTCCTTGGTAATCACTAAGCCTTTCAATGGCTACCTTATAATATGTAGGTCTTTGTGGTGCCATGCTTATTAACTTAGGCATGTAGTTGCACTGTAAGGAAGCTCTCCTTTGTGTTTTTCTCATATCGTATTGCACTATACTTTATTGGCTATATTTAAGAAATTCTCTGATGGATAAACAATGGTCTGTTTTAAACACTGACATTCAGATTAGAACTTATCACAATGTATATTTTAATGTGTATTTTTGTGAGATTGGCAAAGTCCTTTGGAATGATGTTGCTAGTGTAATAAATTTCTTGTCTCACTCCCTACATAAATTGTCTTTTGAAATATCACTAAATGAATCATGAAGATTAAACATATGGAAATCAGGTTGAGAAATTAATCCAAAGTAGAGAACTCCATCATTTACTCCAAAACAGTACTTGGTAAGTGTTTCTAACACTCTCCACATATCATTTAGTTCCAAGAACTGCCCCAAACTGTCCCTTTCATTACTTTTTTGTTCATTATATGCTATAGGTAAGCCCCTCACACATGCCAAAATATTTAAGAATTATATGTTGTATCTAAAATGGTAGAAATCATACATTAAAACTAAAATATTTTCTTCTGCCTGAATCAGATCAAAATGGAGTGATACATATTTGTTGTTGTTTTCTTTTTTGGTTGAAAATTCATACAACATGTTCTGATCACGGTTCCCCTCATCTCTGAGATCCTCCCCATGGTCCCACCCATCCAACTCTGTGCATTCTTTCTCCCTTTAGAAAACAAACAAGCAAATAAAGAAGCAAACAAACCAGAATAATTAATAAATGAATAGAACAGGGAAAAGGCACAAGAAACACACACACATACAAACCCCATACAAACACAAAATCAGAAATAATAATATACTTTTAAAAGACCAGTGAGACAAAAAATGTCCAAACAAAGCAATCTGAGACATAAAAAAAATCTACAAAACTACTATTGAGTTCATTTTGGGTTGGCCATCTCCTTCTAGGTATGGGGCCTGCCCTTAAGTGCGACTTAAGAACCCAGTGAGACTCCACTGGAGAAAACTTATTTTTCCCTTTGTAAGAGGTTGTCAATAGGAGATAACTTCATGGTCAGGCATAGGAGACCATGTCCACTTCTCCCTCTCAGTGCTGGGACCCTGTCTCGCTTAAACCTGTGCAGGCCTTGTGGGTGCTGCCACGGTGTCTGTGAGTTCATATGTGCATTAGTCCTGTTGTGTCTGGAAGACTCTGTTTCCTTGGAGTTGTTACCCACCTGGCTCTGACAATCTTTCTGCCTCTTCTACAAAGCCCCCTGAACCCTGTAGAGAGGAATTTGATGAAGACATCCCATTTAGGACTCAGTGTTCCAAAGTCTCACTCTCTACACATGTTCAGCTGTGGGCTTCTGTATGAGTTCCCATCTACTGCAAGAGGAAGCTTCTCTGATGATGGCTGGGTAAGACAATGATCAATAGGTATAGTAGAATGTCATTAGGAGTCATTTCATTGCTCTGTCCTTTAGCAGAACAATAGTATTTGGTTTTCCCCTAGGACCATGGCCTATCTAGTCTCAGGTTGTTGGCAACTTGAGCAGTGTCAGACATTGGTTCCATCTTTTGGAGTGGACCTTAAATCCAACCAGAGAGTGGTTGGTTACTCCCACAGTGTTTGCACCACTATTGCACCAGCACATCATTCATTCAAGTCACCATTGTAGACTGTAGGATTTGTAGCTGGGTTTGTGGTCACTTCTCTGGTAGTGTGTAGAGTACCTTCCAGTATCATGAACACTGGGCAGTAGGGAAGAAGGCTCTAGTTAGGTATCAGCTTGACTTATCCATGTTCAATGAGATACGTGAGTGTTGTCTTCAGCAATAGAAGCTTACCATCAGTTTGTGGAGAGCAACCCATAGCCTTGGCAATAGCCTGAGTCGTTTGCACATTTCCACAGGGTCCCTTTGCCTAACCATATATATTTGTAATAGTTTGAATATGAAATGTCTCCCATAGCTCAAGTGTTAAACCTTTGATTCTCCCTTGATAGTTCCATTTGGGGAAGTAGTAGAGACGCTAGGACGTAAGGCCTAGCTAGGAGAAGTGGAAGAAAGCTACATCTCCTCCCAAGTGCCTTCATTCTCTGCTGCCTGTCTACCATCAGATGAACAAACTCATCATCATGCCCCTGCCAGCCACTGTGGTCCTCTGCCTCACTGGGGACCCAGGATCAACACAGCCGAGGACTACTGACAGAAATTCCTAGAACTGTGAGCCAAAGTAAGTCTTTAAACCTTCAAGGATCAGGGAGCTAAGTAAAGCAGAGTATCGGTGTCAGAGAAGGTCCACTGCTGTGATTAAACCTGGCTATGTGGTTGCTAAGCCTCTGGAAAAGGCTTCTGGGAGGAAGCCGGGAAGTGGAACAGAGACACTCTAAATGCTGTAAGCTCAACTTAATGAGCGGTTCCAGTGTGAGCCCAGGAGACCAGAATGCTGACAGGAATTCAGACAGTGAAGCAAAGCCAGCCTCGAAAGCTCCCGAGTGGAAATAAGGAACTGTGCTGGGACTCTGACCAGAAGCCAGTCATGTCACGTTCCAGCAAAGAGTCTGTGTCCGGAAACTTGGAGTGAGGCTGAATTTAAAAGTAATGGACATATGAGTGTGTGTGTGTGTGTGTGTGTGTGTGTGTTGGGGGGGTGTGGTTCAATACAAAATAGAGCATGGATGTTGAAAATATTAACACAGCTAAAAAGAAATCAAGCAGAGTATTATGGCTCATGACTGTTATCTCAGCACCCAGGAGTCTGAGGTAAGAGGCTCGATAGCCATGAGGCCAGCCTGGGCTACAGAGTGTGACCACGTCTCAACCAAAAGAAAGAATAAAGAGAGGAAAAGAAAAATACTTTGCATCAGGCCAACGGGAAAGAGAAGACTTGGACAAATCTCAAGGAACTGATTGGGCCTCCCCACCACCCGATGATACAGGGTACAAGGCTTTTACTTATTGAAAAATCTTTTGCTTTAAGAAGAGTGCAACCATGGTCCAAGGAGGCTGGCTACTGCTCAGGCTGGCAGCAGATCTTCATGTCATTTGTGCGATGCCAGTACATGGGCATGCAGAATATAAGGATCTTATGGTCACGAGACTTTTACCCAGGATTTAAAGAATGGTTTAGGACGCCAAAATATGTGCGGAAGGAACAGAATCCTTTCTGGCAGCCCCTGAGAAGGCAATGTGCCATGCCATGAGTGTGCAACCTGAGCTGCTGTGGAAACTCAAGGGTGGTGGAGGAATGCTGAGTGTCTCCTGAGGAACTGTGCAGGCAATAAATAGAGACAGCCCCAAAGAGACGCCATCTGAGGTGCAAATGGAAAGGTCATCAGGGTAGGGCTACCCAAGACCGTGCTACCATATGTGTTTCATCCTGGACATGAATCTACACAATGTAACATTTGTCTTACTATGTTTTAGTATCACTTTAGTCTCATCCCTCCTTTCTGTACCCCAACATCTATCTTTTAGAATGAAAATGTTTACTTGGTGACTGTGTCTTAGAAATAAGAACAGTCCTTTTTGTTTTACAAGGCCAAGAGTCTTTCTTCAGTTTCAAAGGAGACTTGGGCTTGAATTTCTAAACAATGTTGGAGCTATTAGGACTGTAGTAGGTCATGCAGATGTGCATTATGAACAGGGCATGAGCCTTTAGGGGCCCAGGAGCAGAAGGTTAGGGTTTGAATATGAAATGTCCCTCATTGACTCATGTGTTGAACATTTGGCCACCAGCTGATGGTACTATTTTAGGAAGCAGTGGAAACTTTCAGAGCTGGAACGTACTTGGACAAAGTATGTCACTGATGGCATGCCCTGAGAGGTTTTACTTCATCCCTCATCTAGTCCTTTAGCCTTCTTCCTGTCGGCCCTGAGGCCAATAGCTTCTTCCTCGGCATGTTCCCTCCACCATGATGTTCTGTCCCAGGACCAGAAGGAACAGAGCAGATAACAAAGGGCTGGAATTTCCAGAAGTGTGAGCCAAAGGAAATCTTTCTTTTAAGTTAGTTATCTCAGGTATTGTCAGAGAAAACACTTATTCCTTAAGCCTTTCCCCTGGACTTTCTGGTGCAAAATTATATACGTGTTTAATTTTTTTTTTTAATTTAGGTTAAGTCCCCTTAACATGAAGAGATAAGTTCAGTGTACTGAGTATAGTCACAATGTTCTGCCATCACTGTATAGATCATTACAGAACATTTTCATGACTCCAGAAAATTAAAAAAAAACAACCTACGTTTCAAGCATTTAGTGCCCAGTTCCTTTTGTTTGCAGTCTCTGGGATCTGTAAGCAAAATTATATTGTTAATAATTATGATTCTCATAATTGTTTTCTATTTTAAAACTCAAGTTTAGGAAAAATCAATACATTTTTACCAAACGGTTAAATCAAATATCAAGTAGATTTTTTCATTTTAAATATGTTTTTGTTTTAAAAATTTTTTATTCTTAGAAGATTTCATACATATGTATGTATGTATGTGTGTATATATGTATGTATATATAATGTAGATTGATCATATTCACTTGCACTCCATCCTTCCAACTTCCCCAGAGCACCCCAAACATGTCTTGATCATCGTAACTACATGTCCCTCCCTTTTGTCTCTTTTCTTTTCTTTTTGAGATTATAATATAATGACATCATTTCTTCCCTTTTCCCTTTGAACCCTTCCATATACTCTTCCTTGTATCTTTCAAATTCATGGCCTCTTTTTTAAATTGGTTGTTACATGCACATATGTGTAGACATGGGCCTTTTTAAATATAACCTGCTCAGTCTATAAAATGTTACATGTATGTGTGTTTTCAGGGCTGACCCTTTGGTATTGGATAGCCAATGGGTGTGCTCTTCCCTGGGGAAGACTATTTCCCCACTCTCAGCATTCCTTAGTTCCCTGTAGATCTTTGTGTAGGGTTGAAGCTTCGTGGTCTTTCCCCCATCCACTTTAGCATGTATATAAATGTCATTTTAAATGAATAAACCTTCATTGTTTTTAGGAAAATAAAGAACCCTATAACTCAACATCCAACGGTTGAAGAGGAAGAAGGAGTGGCCTTCCATGAGTGGGAGGAGCTGTCCTGCCTGACTGCCTTCAGTCTACAACAGTTTTTGTTGCCTCCAGACTCGCCCTGAAATATTGGCTCATCCTGAGTCTTCATACTTCAGAATAGGATGATACCAGGATCTTTGCTGAGTCTCTGGCTTGTTGGTGGAGAGGCTGGGAACTGGGCCCTTCATAATAGTCCAGGCTAATTCCATATAAGTTCTCTCGTTCCCTCTCATGAGCTCTCTCTCCTGAGTACAGTAATTCTTTCCATGGGGGATCACTGTCATTTGATAAATAATATTTTTAGAGTAGTGATTTTGTGAGTGTCGTTGGTTTTGTTGTGACTGCTGGAGACAGAGTCATGCTCTACGTTACAGGCTGGCCTGGAACGTGTGATCCTCTTGCACTTCTCCCAAGTGCTGGGATTACAGGTGGAGATCATGACAAACAGCTTCTGGAATATTCTTTACCATTGGCATTCTTTTTCACATGCTACATTTGTAGCTGCTGCTTGGTTTGGTTAGCAACCAGCTAATAACAGCACAGACAGTTTCATAAATTCCCAAGCCACTTTCTCCCAGTCTTTGCTGAAGGGCGTCTGTGTATGGATGTGTGTTGAGGCATGCCTTCAACACTTGCTAAATGTTTAGCTCTGACTTAGCCTTTGCTTTCTGATTGTGCGGAGCTTCATTCCTGGTCACACAAACAGCCCTGTGCACCACTGTCTCTGGGATTCTCAGAATTTGTTAAATCTCCTCTAAAACACTAAGACCTGTTTATTATGCCAACACCTTTAAATTACTTTTGGCCAGTGTCTCAGTATGCTGAATGGGGCCTTTAATTTTGTTTAATTTATTTTATTATTTATTTATTTGAGATGGGAGACTCACTATGTAACTCTGGCTAGCCTGGAACTCTATATAGACCAAACCGGCCTCAGACTCATGGAGTTCTGCCTGCCTCTGCCTCCCAAGTGCTGGGATTAAAGGCGTGTGCCAGAATGCTGGGTTCTGAATGGAGCTCTTTAAGGGGGATAACAGTTAAAACAGTGCTGTTGTCTCAGTACGGGCTTTTGAAGAGTTCTAACCCCAGAGGCCTCTGGAAGCTGCTATGCTATGTTTTTCTGTGCTATACTGTGGCTGTGAGGCGACTGGTCTTCAAGGCCTCTCAGTAGTTGTGAATGAAGAGCTAAGAACAGAGCTCTTTAAAACCCACACTGCCCCAGGTGGTAGTGGCACAGGCCCTTAATCCCAGCACTCAGGAGGCAGAGGCAGGCGGATCTCTGTGAGTTCAAGGCCAGCCTGGTCTACAGAGCTAGATCTAGGACAGCCAAGGCTATACAGAGAAACCCTGTCTCAAAAAACCAAAAACAACAACAATAAAACAAACAAGAACCACACACACACACACACACACACACACACACACACACACACACACACACTGTCTACTATTCCTATCAAAGTCCAGCCATTCATTTTCCAAAGGCTTCTCTGGTTGTTGCAAGCCTTTGGTTAATTTCCAGAGCACAGAAAAAGTTGGTTCTGACAACGTTTGCCAGGTTTTTGTTGCTTTTATACAGACCAGATTTCTGAATGTCCTTACCCTGCCAATGTACGAGAACTTCTCTTATTTCCTGAGTTTTACATGTTCAAAACTTTTGTCTGTCGTCGTCTTCGCACTCGCTGGAAATAAAAAGTTTGGCTGAATATAAAATCGTTGGCTTACACTTTTCTCTCCTTAAGCATCTTAAATTGTTGAGGAGCTGAAAACTTCTTTGGAAGCTCCAAAGCCAGCCTAATTTTTCCTTTTATAGGTGACTTCACACCTTTGCCATGTGCTCTCCAGATTGGCAGGGCTTCGTGTGTGTTGTCACACCTCGATGGGGGATGCATCCTGAGGCTGATGGGGGCTTTGTGTTTGGAGCACACCCAGACACTGCCTTCTGGGTCGCCTCTTTCTATTGATATTCCCCATTCTTTCCTGTAATTCACCACGCTTTGAGGATTGTAGCTGTCAGCGAGCACCTCTAGCAAATTATCAAACCTCATGGTGATTTGGGAAATCCCCAAACTTGAAGCTGGCTGTTAGAAATAAAGGTGGCTATGTGTGTGACTATGCCTTCAGACTCTGCCATTTAGATCAGTCCTAGTGAGATTTTAAAAAGGAACTGTAGATACAGCCAGGCGTGGTGGTGCACATCTTTAATCCCAGCACTCAGGAGGTGGAGGCAGGTGGATGTCTAAGTTCGAGGCCAGCCTGGTGAGTGAGTTTCAGGACAGCCAGAGCTACATGGAGAAACCTTGTCTGGAAAAATCAATCAAACAAACAAACAAACAAAACAAAACAATCCCAAACCTGTAGATATCATATACGTAGTCTCAATATAAGCACTGTGTGTGTGTGTGTGTGTGTGTGTGTGTGTGTGTTGTATATGACAAATACTTTCTCTGTGTGGTTTGCCTGTTTTGTTTTGTTTTTTAATAGTGTAATTTGACAAGCAAAAGTTTCAATTTTTTTATAAGTTTCAATTCTTAAAAGTCTGATTTGTCATTATTTTCTTGTATAGTTGGTGCTTTATGTGTTCTGCCTAAGAAATCCCCCATTTGCCATGATGTCACATGGTATTTTAACATGTTTTCTTTGGAAGCGTTATAGCCCTTATATGTGCTTTAGGATATAGGTTATATTCATCTCTACCTCTTCACTGGAAATGATGTTTACAGCATTTTCCTTGTTGACTTCATTGCTCCTGGATGGAGGAAATGCTAACTTACACTGCTCTGGTTCATACCAGGAGTCTACAGTAACATCACTTTAACCCTCAAAACCAATGTGCCATCAACTTTGTATATCTGGGATATGCTCTAACACTCAGAAGCGGTCCATCTTCCCATGGTTGTGGCTCATGGGAAAGTAAACTTTACTTAAGGAGATTGTAGCCTCAGCCTGATAAGATGAACATAGGACGTTGAAAAGGCTCTTCACTTCTCATGAAGAGACTATGTGCTTTTTTCAAAGGGAAGGGCTAGGACCGACATCCTACACCCATTGGTAGATGGTGAATTAGCTACTCATCTCATTGGTGTGGCCAAACACCATGTGAAAAGCCACTTTGAGGCACAAGAGTTTATTTGGCTCACAGCTTCAACAGTCCACCGTGGCTCAGAAGGCAAAGAGGCAGGAGCAGAAGGCTGGACGATCACATTGTACTGGCAGGCAGGAAGCAGAGAGTGGACAGGAAGTCATCCTCAAGGATCACTCTGTGATTCATTCCTCCAGTAAGGCTCTAGCTTCTACAACAGGGCCAGCAGCCAAGGACCAAGGGTCAAAACACAAGGGCCTGTGTGGCATGGCATCCAGGTCAAGCACAAGTATTGGAAGAAACAAGAACAAAAGGGAACCAGGATATGGCTTTTGGCATGAGAATTTATATTTTTTTCCTTAAGAAAAAATAGAAAATCTATAGTTCCTATTTCTATCACAAATGCAAAACTTCCTTTCGTGAACTTGGAGACTTTTCTACACGCTAGTCTGATCCAGTTGGAGGAAGGAGAGCTGAATGTGGTTTGCATAGAAAGGATATATTTGGTAAACATGACCCAGAAAAAAAAAATCAGTAAATTGAAGTTGTAAATGCAAAGTGTTGTATGGTTGACCCCAACTCATCACTAATAAGAATGTGGATGGACCTGAATGTCAGTCTTAAAAGAAGAGAGGTCCACAGTTAGGAAGGGTGGCAGAAGGAATGAATATTTCAGTGGATTTAACTGTTGCCGACTATTCCAGACTGAGCTGAGATCATGACAGAGTTTACGGCTGGGACTTAGGAGGTGCCAGGAAAAATGTTTTGCATAGACATTTTTATTCAAGTATCAACCAAACTGGTACATATATGCATACATATATATATGCATGGATGTTTGTTATTTGTAAAACACGGTCATGATTTCCACGCTCATCATTTCCTGCCCACCAGTCTAAGGCAAGTACGATGTCTAAGGCAAAACCAAGTAATTCTCCAATTGTATTTATTTATTTTTTCCATTTGATCTTTTTATGATAAAAGAGATTAATTTTAAAAATAAAGATGTTCTATGATCTATTTGGTCCCATTTGCAAGGCAGATGACATTTAATTTAGACTTTTCGTAAAATTTCCTTCAACCTCCTAACATGACAGTCTTTGAAAGTTGATTAAATATGATAAAGCCTACAGTTTGCTCCTCCTATTGGCACTGAGGTATTTTATATGGTTTCCTTGTACCTAGAAATCTCATTTTTGCCATAGGATAGAAAACAACTATTTCCCTTTCGACACCTGCTGAGATCACTGCACCCGACAAAAAAAACTATTCAATGGATTCTTGCTAATGTGAGTTCATTAGGAAAAAAAGAAAGAAAGAACAGAACTTCCTGGAAAACAGAAAACATTTATTTGCTTTTGTTTTTCTGTGAGGTGGTGAGAGTATCAATAAAAGAAAATGTGAGCATCAGTGAGCTGACAAACGTGTAAAGTACCTGTCTCAGTTTCAGAAATGCAGATACAGATGAATATGTCTCTAGATTTATAGATTGAGATGAAATTTTAACACTGTAATACCCTTGCTCTGTCATAAAATATAAATAATATTCAGTTTTATCTTCAGATCTGAGGTTATCCTACCTTTCCTCACCATTTATTATTCCTTTCTTACTACAGAAATCTATAATTCTTAGGCAGGTGAGATCTAAGCCTCACATTCTTTCTGACTACAGTTGTAGCACAACTGATACTGTAGTTCCTGTCTTCGTCTCAATGACCATCTACAATCTTTACTTGATGTACCTTTGGTTTCCTCCCTAATTTCTGTAAAAGGTCCTGTCATCACAATGAAAACCAACAAGTGTCACTCATTTCTTGCTGAAGCCACCACGTCCCTTAGAGTTCTGCTCAACTATTTTCTGCTGGCGCCACTTCTAGGCTCCCTTTCCTAACAGTAAAAGGCTGTGGCAGCCGTTCTGCAGTGGCTCCTGGAGAGTAAGAGTCCTGCAGCGGAGAAGAGGTCAGAAGAACCAGAACAAAGAAAGGAGGCAGCAGCAAGCATATCTGGAGCATAGTGAAACCTAGGTCTCCACTCTTTCTGACGGGATTGTTAGGGCTTTTCATGCACTAATGTGCACTGTGACTTTCAGAAAAGGTCATGAACTCCAACTTCTCCCCAGCACTGGAGGCCATGAAATCATTTAGAAATATAGTTTTTTTTTTTTTAAAAAAAAAAAAAAGCAAAAAGAAAAAGAAAGAAGGAAAGGAAGAAGGAAAGAAAACAGGTCTTGCCAGGTTCATCTCCAAGTTCCCTTTCTGACTCAATACTAGAACAATCCTAAACATATCAATTGGGGAACAACTGGACAAGTCAGGTGACTGCCACATGGACTATGGCACAGCTATCAAGCACAGCCCACTAAAGAGATTTTAATGGTGGGTAGATGTGCCACTCATGAGAAGGGACAATGTAACTATGGAGAATTTGGCAGTTTGTACATAGATAATTCCTGAAAGAAATACAAGAATTGGGGAGTGACCTTCTGCTAGTTTAGACACCATAGCTATTCCTTTCATTCTTATATTTTTCCATAATTTTCACTTTTTAATAATTAATATGTATTAATTTTATAGTATGACCAAAATCAAAATATTCACTCATTTTATCTGCTGTGATCAACTTGCAATTACTTCCCCTCGGAACTGCTTACTTGCGTCAACTTTCTCTTCACCTACAATCAGTCATTTCTATTAGGAGTCAGAGAACCATGGTCCACGAGTGGTATTAGAATGCAACCTGGCTGTCTCAATAAAGTTTTATAGGAACACAGACACTTGCCATGCGTTGTTTACGTTGCTTTCACTTAACAATGACGGAGTTGAGTGTGGCAGAGACCATACGGCCCACAAAAGATAATATCTTAGGTCACGGGGATATTACACCACTAGATTAAAGAGGCAAGAGATTCCTCAGGTTGCGGAATTGAAGTGCTCAGGACATTACAGAGGTGAAGCTGTGCCATAGATGCTGTGGACCAAGCCACTGAGGAGCAGATTCAGTAAAAGAATTAGCTGTGTTTGAGATTTATCAAAAAAACATATCTATGAAGAATGAACAGGAGGGTTCCGGGGATAGGGTTCAGTGAACAGAGTATTTGAGGTATAAGAATGATGGCCAAAGTTCAGACCCTCAGCAACCCCAGCAATGCTAGGTGGCCAGAAAAGCCTGCCTATAACTCCAGTACTCAGAGATGAGTCAAGAGTTCTCAGTAAAAGCTATCTAGCTAGACTAGCCTATATTGTTCAATTCAATTCAATTAAGAGACACTGAGTTC
This sequence comes from Peromyscus nudipes, assembly GCA_902168325.1. Lineage (NCBI taxonomy): Eukaryota > Metazoa > Chordata > Mammalia > Rodentia > Cricetidae > Peromyscus > Peromyscus nudipes. The sequence continues at coordinate 60,364 of CABHPH010143165.1, forward strand.
AATTAGAGAGAGATGGAAGAAGACTCTTGGGCTCTACTTATAGCACACACATGTGCACCCATAAACACATGAACATGCATACATGCACACAGCACATACATAAAATAATTTTTTCAAAGAAATAAAGATGAGGAGTAGAGGATAGGGGTTTGCTGAGGGTGGAACTTGAGAGTAGTATGTTTGGTCCATGTTCTCAACAAGGTAGGCTCACACTTCACATATCAGCATCCCATTCCTTGGGTGTCTTGGGTTCAGGAATAAAGCCCAGCCTAGCATGATTGGTACCCAGCACCAGCGTGGGGTTTTGACTCTCTGGAGTTGAACCTCTGTTCAACAAAACTTAGGGGCAGGACCACTACTGTAGTGGATTCTGAAGGTAGTACAAGACAGGACAGTGGGCCTAAAAGATGAAGTCTTGAGCTGCAGATGGCCATCCTTAAGTCGTAAGGTTGAAAGGAATTTCCCTGTTGACTTTCAGGCTTACTGGGTTCTTATTCTATTTCTCCGTCCTTATAATTTCTCCCTTTTGGAATGAAGTGTTGATCCTGTGCCTCTCATTGTTGTGTTTTGGAAACTTACAATGTGTTTTATTTCATACGTTCACAGCTATAGAGTAATTGCCTTTTAATGAATTATACTTCGAGTCTTACCCAAATATGATTTAGATAACATTTTTATGAGACTTTAGACTTTTTATTCCACGCTTTAGTGGTAAGACCTTTGGGGCTATTTGGGGGAAGTTTGCTTTTAAGAAGTATGCTTGGGAGGCAAGCATAAAATGTTATAGATTGACTATATCTCCTTTCTAATTCAAATATTAAAATCTTAGCAACCAAGTTGTTGGCATAGGAGACCAGGCTTTGGGAGGATGATTAGGATACAAAGGTAGAATGCTCATGTATGGGATCACTACCCTTATAATGAGACTCTAGAGATCTCCTTGGTCCATTTCACATGTGAGAAGACACCAAGAAGATGTTATCCATAAACCAGAAAGTAGAACTTCATTAAACGCTGTATTTACTTTTCTCTTGCTGACCAAGGGCTGCTTTCTTTTTTAAGTGTTTAATTTGTCTTATGGCTTCAAAGGGTTACAGTCCACGATGGTGGAGGGAAAACATGGCAGCAGGAAAAGGCAAAGGCTTACATTCTGAGTTGGAAGAAGGGGCAGAAGATGTTGAGAATCTTCAGCTTAGGCCCCATTCCAAACCCCGCCCAGATGACCCCACTCCTCCCATTCCAGACCCCTCCCAGATGACCCCACTCCTCCCATTCCAGACCCTGCCCAAAGAAAGCCCGCCAAGCAGTGGTTCCTCCCCTGGAGCCCCTCAAACCATACCTACAGGGTATTTAACGCCCTCTCCTTGGGAGCAGCCTCGTGGTTTCTCCTCTTCCCCTAAGATCACCCAGGGATGCTTGGCTCATTAAATCTGGACTTTTAGTTCAGGTTTATTTGGCTTACTGCATCAGCAGAATTACCCACTACTAGAATTTTTTTCTAATACTTATCAGAGAATTATCACAACTAGTAATGGCACAAGTCTTTTGAAACCTCAAAGCCCACACCCTATGACATACCTTCTCCAATAAAGCCACACCTCCTAATCCTTCCCAAACAGTTCCACCAACTGGAGAAACAAATATTCAAACATTATGAGCTTGGCAGGGCATGGGAGGGGGGGCATTCTCATTCAAATCACTACAAGACAATGAATGTACTGACACATTGATCTGGAACTTCCTAGTCTCCAGAAAAGTGAAAAATGAATTTCTGCTTTTGGTTTTATTGAGACAGGGTCTAACTATGCAGCTCTGGCTGCACTGCAGCTCAAAGAGATTCATCTGCCCTGCCTCTCAAGTGCTAGAGTAAAAAGTGTGGTACCGCTGAATTTTCTTTTTCTTTCCTCTCTCTCTCTCTCTCTCTCTCTCTCTCTCTCTCTCTCTCTCTCTCTCTCTCTCTCTCTTATTTACTGATTGATTGATTGATTGAGACAGAGTTTTTCTGTGTTGCCTTTGGCTGTCCCTGAACTCTTTCTGTAGACCAAAATGGCCTTGAACTCAAAGAGATCCACCTGCCTCTGCCTCCAAGATGCTGGATTAAAGGTGTGTACCACCATGCCTGGTCTGAATTTCTGTTTTTTATGTGCTACTCAGTAAATGGTATTTTGTTGTGACATGGCAAGTAGGGCCATGCCACTCGAGGAAGACCCAGTGTTTGGCAATGCAACAGAAAGTGCCTGTTAATTAACTGTGTTACAAGGCCAGCCTGAGGAGGAAGCTGACAGAGAGAACTGTGCACTCAGACAGAACTAGAGCTGGTCACGCCATGCCTGAACCGCACATGAAGGTCGGGAGTCAGTTCTGTGGTAAAGTTAGTTTTCTCCTTCCTGAGCGTGAGGAATGCTACATGAATGAAGGGAAGAAAAAGACCTCGCTGCCTTTAGTCTTTCCATGACAGAGTGTAGCAAAATTGAAAGTCAACCAAGAGAGTTCAGTTGTGTTAACTGAGATTAACTTGGTTGCAAGTCCTAAAAATGTACTCTGCTCAAAGCGACTTAAACAACAAGATGTGCTGTATTTCATACCTGGAAACCTGAAAGAAAGACTCCAAGACCTCAGTGGCTCCCAAGTATCAAGAACAGAGGTTTGAGACAAAGAGATGCTCAGCCGTGCTAGCCAGTAGCCTCAGTTTGATCCCCAGAACCCATATAAAAGGGAAAGAAAAGGACCAGCTTCCAAAGTCGTCCCCTGACCTTCACATGTGCACTGTGGCACCTATACCACATACGTCACACGGGCACACAACAACAACAACAATAATAATAATGAATCTGGGGTTCTTTTCTTCTCCCACCCTTTCAGCAACATCAGCTTTGGTCTATGACAAAGATGGCTCCCCTTTGCCATGGAAACTGTATCCAACAGAAGAGAGTGGGAATACAGAGTCCAGACCTTTCTCTTGAGTTTAATGGGGTCATGCTGGACCAGCAATATGTAAAATAGATGGCTATGTAGTGGGACAGCAGGAATAAAGTTTTGGAATGACTGATGAGTGTTCATATGTACACACACGTGTGTGCACACTTAGTTATATACCTAGTCCCTGTGTCCTTAAGTTCAGAATGATTTGAGTCTTAAGCACTGCTTCCAGTAGGACAATTATGCTAACTAATAATTGCTGAGTGTTACCGTATGCCATGCGCTCTTCTAACCATCTTTCCATGCACTACATCCTTAAAACCCTCACAACTGCAACAGCCTTGCGAAGCTATTTTTATCATGTCTGTTTTACAGAGGAGTTAACTATTTTATCATCTTTGACTCATAGAGGAAGCAGTTAAAGACATAGAAGTGTGAAATAATTTGGAGAGAGTCATATAGCCAGTAAGTGTAAGCCAATATTTGCCTTAGTATCAGATGGCTCCGCAAGGGTGTTTGACTAAGTTGTTCCCATCTGTCCAGTCAGGCAATTCACAGATCTCTATGCCTCATATTCTATGCAACAAGATCACATGGTATCACCTGTCATACTCATCACTGTTCTGTGGAGTCACCCCAAGACCATCTTCAGGTTCCAGAATTTCCTGAGGACTCACAGAATAGAAAAAAAAATGTTTTACCTAAGGCAATAGTTTATTATAAGAAGAGATAGATATTATAATCAATAGTGAGAAAAGCTATAGGGAGAATACAGGGGAAACTGGGAGTCTTAATTTGCCATCTCCCTGTGGAAACTGTAGATTATTTTTCTCAGCAATACCCAGTCTCCCTTAGGAACATCCAATAAAACCTGACCCAGCCCCAGTAGACAAAAGCATTTGCAATAGGCAGACTATTTCAAAGACTTAGAAGTCATCTTCTGAGAGCCAGTAGGTCAGTCAGTCTTCTGCTTGGATTCTGGAGGATTTGTGTGGCTCAGACCAGCAGACTATCTCTTTATTATACAGTCCCATCAGATGAAGCTGGTGCCTATTCCTTGGGCTTGTTTCTTGGGAGGAACTCAGTTTTCCCCCACCCCCACCCCATTCACAGCCAGGAAGGGTCACTTAGCATTTCAGCATTTGAAGGACCCAACCAGCCTCAGCACAGCTGTCCAGAGCTCAATGCTCACAACCTCTTATCCCATCATCAATAAATATCAACCAACTCTTCACCCATATTTTGGAATCTCAGTACCAAAACCCTTCGAAAGGTTTTAATAATGAGAAATGATAATGGTTAGGTTTACAATCTATGATATATTTATCGCACCATTTCCTCTAAAAATCAAATTACTACTTTTATAATTCAAGAATATGCAGAAAAATCAAGATGTTTCTATTCTCGTAATGATAAAGCCTTTTTAATTGCACACCTATCTAAACTATGCCTTTTCCACACAATTGCTAACTGATGAAATATGTGTACATGTACTGCTATGCTTGTATAATGTGTGTCTAATAAATTGTGTGCTCTCAGTGTAAATCCTGAAGATGAAAATTAAAAATAAACAGAAATAGAAATTCTAATGATATCTTCTCTTCATAATGCCTAATACTGATCATCTGTGAAACTCCTCAAAGGAATGCACCTCCAGGGTGAGTATCATTTTTCTCCACATGTAACCACACCTAATTCCTTACTGGCACCCTATTTTGAATAATCTGGAATTCATTGCGCTTCCCCTGGGTCATCACTATTATATCATTGCTGTATCAGCATTGTGCTTTAGAGAATATGACTCAGTAAGGCAATAGGTAAATGAGCCTATCTTAATGAGATAACTCAAAGCCATGGAATGTCAAGCTATGTCTTTAAGGATTCCAGGCCATCAAGATGTTGAATTTACTGCACTAGAGTACACAGGAGGGCCCATAAAAGAGGAAGGGTGAGCATTTCCCTTTAAGATGGATATAAGTGGATTAGGAGGTAGAAATATAAAGGGAACAAAGGCTGGAAAAGAGGAGTAAATGTGACCAATATTATGGGGAGCATGAAGCCAACCCAACTGAAAGACCCAACCCAGGGCAGCCAAGAAGCGCTTGGCCTCATTTCCCAGAGGCCACTAAGATATTTAGTCTGGTTCCCATCCGAACTCAGGGATTCCAGAGCTGGGTGTTGTCCTCTCAGGCTTCATCTGTTGAGGCAACAAATGAAACTCCGTAGTTCTTAGATGACAGCTCCCTGTAAACCACTTTCACTAGATTTTTGGCCTCTGGCTGGTTTTCAGGCCCTCCTCTCCACAGTCATAAATTCTATGCTTTCTCTGAGCCAAGCTGTGTTGAGTAAATGATGGTAGAGGAGACTCTTTGATATGGTAAGCAACTCATGTTTTCAAGCTAAAAGTTCATCCATAAACTATGAACTGTCTTGTTGCATGCAGTTTTCACTTAAAAACTGTGTAGCAGGCTGGGGCTAAAATAAAGCTGCCCTGACACCTCTGCTTCCTCACAAAGTTCACATGGATCATGCCTTGAGAACCTTCCCACTGATGTGAACGGATATGAGGAAAGATCACTCTGAAGCAAGGGAGCAAGGGAGGTAGATGGTGTGGCAGAGTGTGAGCTCTAATGGAGTTAAAATTAATTGGCATGTGTGTGGTAAGAGGAAAAAACGAAGGAACAGATGTTGAGGCGATTGCCAGAGAGAGCACAGGGATGGATTGCCTGTCTTTCTGCCAGGGCTCAAGGCAAACTCCTGGGAGAAATGGTTTTGCTACCTCAAGGTCTTAACGGAACATTAGTCAGGGCTGCGGAGACTGAACTTTTGCCAAGGAGATGTCATTCTAGACCGGATTTCAGAGAGGCAGTGGAAGTGCATGGCTTTGCGCCTCTTTCAGACCAGCCACTTCCAGGTTCAGTTTGCGTGCCCTTGAAACCGTCACAAAGGCAAAACTCGAGGATGTCGTGCAGGCTGCTAAACAGACACTGGATCTCCAGGTTGAAGTCAGATACGCCGCAAGGCCTCGGGTATGGCACTGCTCTTCATAGTGTGATCATTGTTGGAGCATGGGGCTTTCATGCAGAATTCCGCACATCCATCCACTCACCATTGAGTTTTCCTGCTGTGTTTTGTGCACACACTAGTCTCTGCACTGAAGTCTGATCAATAAGCAAATCGGACAGTATTTCCACCATCAGAATCAGTATTCCAGTGTATTTGGAAATCAGTGAACAATGGATATGCCAATTATATATTTTGCTGGAAGGATGTGCATTCTGGTTCCAAGAAAAACTGCAATGGTACAAAGGAGATATTATAGTGAAGGAGGATGTACAATGAGGGTGAACCTCCTCATTCAAGGAGGTCGAGAATGTGGATTCCTTGGGGAAGAATATTCAAGATGGTGGGGATGGCCAGTGCAAAGAGAGAGTTGAAAAGTTCATTCACAGACTGAGTAAAGGAGGAAGGAACAGGAAACAAGGTCAAGGAAGAATAGACACAGAGAATGTAAAAGGCCTTGGTCTTAACCTTGTCTTTGCCCCTAGGCAAAACAGAAGCTATAGTTGGATGGGAAGGAGCCAAGAGACGTGAGTAGATACACTGACTC